>JAWPHD010007854.1:0-122827 GCA_037043455.1 Cyrtodaria siliqua | reverse complement strand
GTGAACTTGTTTTATACCATTCTCCCCTCCATAACTGCATGCTGAGGACTATATCGAAGTTTCTTTCCATTTGATTTTGAACTAAACTCGACCCCTCTATTTATTCTGTATTAATATAGCGATATAACTGATATTTTAACAAAAATATAACACAATTAATCTACCTAGGGGACGGCAACTCGTCTAAGTGTTTCTGAGACTTGGAAGTCCATCATGGAGTTGTCTTTGACCTTCTTGTCATACTCTGTTGTGTTGTGACCAGCATTGTCACGATCTCCCATAACCAATGCATCCTTAGAATGTAATATAAACTGTCCTTCTTAAAAACAATATGTACGTTCTAGTACTGCAGAAACTACTGTAACTACAGTAACAGTACTGCAGAAACAGTAGTACTGCAGAAACAGTAGTACTGCAGTAACAGTAGTTACAGTAGTACTGGTTAAGGTAGTACTGAAGTCGTACTGTTACAGTAGTACTACAGTAACAGTAGTAACGGTAGCACTGAAGTAACAGTAGTTACAGTAGTACTGCAGAAACAGTAGTACTGCAGTAACAGTAGTTACAGTAGTACTGGTTACGGAAGTACTGCAGTCGTACTGGTTACGGTAGTACTACAGTAACAGTAGTAACGGTAGTACTGCAATAACAGTACTTACAGTAGTACTGCAGTAACAGTAGTTAAAGTCGTACTGCAGTAACAGTACTTACGGTAGTATTGCAGTAACAGTAGTTACAGTAGTACTGCAGTAACAATACTAACAGTAGTACCGCAGTAACAGTAGTTACAGTAGTACTGCAGTAACAATACTAACAGTAGTACCGCAGTAACAGTAGTTACAGTAGTACTGCAGTAACATTACTAACAGTAGTACCGCAGTAACAGTACTAACAGTAGTACTGCAGTAACAGTATTTACGGTAGTACTGCAGTAACAGTAGTTAGCACTGAAGTAACAGTGTTACAGTAATACTGCAGAAACAGTAGTACTGCAGTAACAGTAGTTACAGTAGTACTGGTTACGGTAGTACTGCAGTCGTACTGGTTACGGTAGTACTACAGTAACAGTAGTAACGGTAGCACTGAAGTAACAGTAGTTACAGTAGTACTGCAGTAACAGTACTTACAGTAGTACTGCAGAAACAGTAGTACTGCAGTAACAGTAGTTACAGTAGTATTGCAGTAACAGTAGTTACGGTAGTACTGCAATAACATTACTAACAGTAGTACTGCAGTTACAGTAGTTACGGTAGTACTGCAGTAACAGTACTAACAGTAGTACTGCAGTAACAGTAGTTACGGTAGTACTGCAGTAACAGTACTAACGGTAATACTGCAGTAACAGTAGTTACGGTAGTACTGCAGTAACAGTACTAACAGTAGAACTGCAGTAACAGTAGTTACGGTAGTACTGCAGTAACAGTACTAACAGTAGTACTGCAGTAACAGTAGTTACAGTAGTACTGCAGTAACAGTAGTTACGGTAGTACTGCAGTTACAGTACTAACAGTCGTACTGCAGTAACAGTACTAACAGTAGAACTGCAGTAACAGTAGTTACGGTAGTACTGCAGTAACATTACTAACAGTAGTACTGCAGTAACAGTACTAATAGTAGTACTGCAGTAACAGTAGTTACGGTTGTACTGCAGTAACATTACTAAAAGTAGTACTGCAGTAACAGTACTAACAGTCGTACTGCAGTAACAGTAGTTATGGTTGTACTGCAGTAACAGTACTAACGGTAGTACTGCAGTAACAGATCTAACAGTAGTATTGCAGTAACAGTAGTTACAGTAGTACTGCAGTAACAGTAGTTACGGTAGTACTGCAGTAACATTTCTAACGGTAGTACTGCAGTAACAGTACTAACGGTAGTACTGCAGTAACATTACTAACGGTAGTACTGCAGTAACAGTACTAACAGTAGTACTGCAGTAACAGTAGTTACACTAATACTGCAGTAACAGTACTAACAGTAGTACTGCAATTACAGTAGTTACAGTAGTACTGCAGTAACAGTAGCTACAGTAGTACTGCAGTAACATTACTAACAGTAGTACTGCAGTACCAGTAGTTACAGTAGTACTGCAGTAACATTACTAACAGTAGTACTGCAGTAACAGTAGTTACGGTAGTATTAGTAACAGTAGTACTGCAGTAACAGTACTAACGGTAGTACTGCAGTAACAGTAGTTACAGTAGTACTGCAGTAACATTACTAACAGTAGTACTGCAGTAACAGTACTAACGGTAGTACTGCAGTAACAGTACTAACGGTAGTACTGCAGTAACAGTAGTTACAGTAGTACTGCTGTAACATTACTAACAGTAGTATTGCAGTAACAGTACTAACAGTAGTACTGCAGTAACAGTAGTTACAGTAGTACTGCAGTAACAGTACTAAAATTAGTATTGCAATAACAGTACTAACAGTAGTACTGCAGTAACAGTAGTTACCGTAGTACTGCAGTAACATTACTAACAGTAGTACTGCAATAACAGTACTAACAGTAGTACTGCAGTAACAGTAGTTACGGTAGTACTGCAGTAACATTAAAGTAGTACTGCAGTAACAGTACTAACAGTAGTACTGCAGTAACATTAAAGTAGTACTGCAGTAACAGTAGTTACAGTAGTTACAGTAGTAACACTAGTAACAGTAGTACTGCAGTAACATTAAAGTAGTACTGCAGTAACAGTAGTTACAGTAGTACTGCAGTAACAGTACTAACAGTAGTACTGCATTAACAGTACGAACAGTAGTACTGCATTAACAGTACTTACAGAAGTACTGCAGTAACAGTACTAACAGTAGTGTCATGGACTTCTTACAATCATTGATAATTAGCTTAGCTCCTCTTCTCTATCTTAATCATACATTGCAAGCTAATGCCTCTCTCATGCCATGCTAGTTAGTTCCTATATTTAGCTTGGGTATTAAACATCATATAATAACTCCGTGTCTCTCGTTATTATATTGTACATAGATCTACATACACTGTACTAGTATAAACACCCACTCATTAATAATATATATCAGAAGATATCACAGAACAGACATTTACAAGCGTTAAAATGAGATTTCTGATAGGATTTTAGTTTTAAAAATGGCCGGAAACTTGGACCGACTAACGGGAATTTTTTCTGCCGGTTATGTCCGACGGACCGACGGTTTTCGGAGACTGTAAAAGTAACAGTAGTACTGCAGTAACAGTAGTTACGGATACTCTTGTAATATTCCAGCAGTAGCAGTTAATGCTGGAATGTTACAGCTACTACTGGAAAGTTACAGCTATTGGAAAGTTACTGCTCTACTGGAAAGTTGCAGATACTACTCGAAAGTTACGCAGAAGTACCTTCTACTCTACTCGACCTACTCTGCTGAAGTCAGATTAGAAGTTCCTGTTTATGTTTGTTTTTTCTACGTATGTGGTAATGCAGTGTGTTGTTAATTGTGATTAATTAGGTCCTATGTCATTCTTACATCGTTGTCGTCGGAAGTCACGTCTGCCGGCGTCATGTTCCAGCAGAAGCATATCAATAGTAGCCGTATTATCTACTACTCGGTATTCTCAAACAAACAATACCATGTCATGGTGGTGGGGGGGGGGGGCGGGGGGGCGGGGGTTTGGGGGGGAGGGGGATATGGGAGGGAGCATCCGACTTGCTATTTTATATATAATTATTTTATCGACTTCTCTCTCAACAGACGCTCAGTGTTACAAAAATTTCGCAGGGGTAAATCTCCGAACCGTATGTCGCAAGTTGAGATACTTACATAGGAAAGTTTGTGTTGTAAGATTTCAACCCAAACTAGAAATTGTTATTGTCCATGGGACAAAAACGTATGGCTCCCCCACTCGCCCGAACAGACATAATTGACGACTCTAGGTCCAACTGTTCTTTATTGATCTGAGATCGTTTTGATATTCAATATCCCTGTGACTGTATCTACTATCTGTATCAGTAAGGCCACATAAAAATATATGTGTGGTTCAAGTAACCCGACCGACCCTAGTTTTTTAAAGGGCCGACCCTAAAACTTCTTATGCAAAAATTAAAAAAATAAAAAAAAAAATAAAAAAATAATAATAAAAAAAAATTAAACAAAAAATTAAAATTAAAAGATATTTTAAAAAAAAAAAAAATAAAAAAAAAATAAATAAAAAAAAATCTAAATTAAAAAAAATCAATAGGGGTCATCCACTGGTCATGACCAACCATCCTTCCAAGTTTGAGGACCCTAGGTCCAACCATTCTCTAGTTATTGATCGGACATAGTTTCACCGCAACCTTGACCTTTGACCTAGTGACCCCAAAATCAATAGGGTCATCTACTGGTCATGACCAACCATCCTTCCAAGTTTGAGGACCCTAGGTCCAACCATTCTCTAGTTATTGATTGGACATCGTTTTACCGCAACCTTGACCTTTGACCCCAAAATCAATAGGGTCATCTACTTGTCATGACCAACCATCCTTCCAAGTTTGAGGACCCTAGGTCCAACCGTTCTCTAGTTATTGATCTGACATCGTATTAATAGTCAAGGTCACTACGACCTTGACCTTTCACCTAGTGACCCCTCTACTTGTCATCACTAACCGTCGTTCCAAGTTTGAGGACCCTAGGTCCAACCGTTCTCTAGATATTGATCGGACATCGTTTTGATAGTCAAGGTCACCGCGACCTTGACCTTTGACCTAGTGACCCCAAAATCAATAGGGGTCATCTACTTGTCATGACCAACCATCCTACCAAGTTTGAGGACCGTAGGTCCAACCATTCTCTAGTTATTGATCGGACATCGTTTGTGACACAGACAGACCTACGGCCTTGACCTTTGACCTAGTGACCCCAAAATCAATAGGGGTCATCTACTTGTCATGACCAACCATCCTTTCAAGTTTGAGGACCGAAGGTCCAACCGTTCTCTAGTTATTGATCGGACATCGTTTGTGACACAGACAGACCTACGGTCTTGACCTTTGACCTAGTGACCCCAAAATCAATAGGGGTCATCTACTTGTCATGACCAACCATCCTTCCAAGTTTGAGGACCCTAGGTCCAACCATTCTCTAGTTATTGATCGGACATCGTTTTGATAGTCAATGTCACCGCAACATTGACCTTTGACCTAGTGACCCCAAAATCAATAGGGGTCATCTACTTGTCATGACCAACCATCCTCCCAAGTTTGAGGACCCTAGGGCCAACCATTCTCTAGTTATTGATCGGACATCGTTTTGATAGTCAATGTCACCGCAACATTGACCTTTGACCTAGTGACCCCAAAATCAATAGGGGTCATCTACTTGTCATGACCAACCATCCTTCCAAGTTTGAGGACCCTAGGTCCAACCATTCTCTAGTTATTGATCGGACATCGTTTTGATAGTCAATGTCACCGCAAAATTGACCTTTGACCTAGTGACCCCAAAATCAATAGGGGTCATCTACTTGTCATGACCAACCATCCTTCCAAGTTTGAGGACCCTAGGTCCAACCATTCTCTAGTTATTGATCGGACATCGTTTGAGACACAGACCTACAGACACGCAGACAGACAGACAGAAAGCACAAAAACAATATGGCTCCCCTACCACACTTTGTGTGGGGGAGCCATAATAAACGTATTGGTCAGATGTTTACAAATGGGCGTAATATACAGTTGCAACCCTACGACGATGTGGAGATGGGCATATCAACGAATGTGAACTGAGTTTAAGTCACACATAACAAAAACTGTGACCCGATCGGGAATCGAACCTACGGATTTTGCCTCGGTCCAACACTCTACCAACTGGGCTATCGAGCCTCAGGTCATGACGAAGCAGCTAATAACAATACACCAATATCGGATTATAATAATAAACCAATATTACATGTATATCCGATTCGTAAAACTAATCATTTCATTGCAGATTTTTCAAAACATCTGAGATAGGATAATTAATCATAATTTAATATGGGCTTCTCTGGAGGTTTCTCCGCACGTCTTGCACGAAGCCGTCTGCATCTTGCTGCGCAGATGCATTTTCTAGCGCAAGAAGTGCAATATTGCCGGCCTCTTCCAAGCTTTGTGCCATGGCTTCGCGCTACTTACCGCCAGACTATACGGTAAGAAAGCTTCCGCCTCAGGGAGCATTTATTTTCTGTGACCAATAATACACAATTACGTTAACGGAAAATAAGACCCCATTTTCGATATCTGAAATACACAATTCCAGTTAAGGGAATATACATTTTCGATATCTGAAATACACAATTCCAGTTAAGGGAATATACATTTTCGATATCTGAAATACACAATTCCAGTTAAGGGAATATACATTTTCGATATCGGAATAAGATTTTATTTTCAATATCGAAATTGCATATTTTCGATATCGGTAGGCCTATTGTTAATTTCCGATATCGGAAAATGCATTTTAGTTAACGGGAATTCTATTCAGATGCTTGATAGACGGTATTGTGTCAAATTACTAGTGTCGCCGTCGGAATGATTGAAGTTGCAGGTGCTATTAGAAGCCGCTGGGTAGTGCTCCTAAACAAATCCTGTTTAAGATCCGTGTGTTCGCGGTCTTATTGTATACTTTCATATTGTCCCGTTTAGTTTGCATTGAGTTAAGTGTGCAATATTCTACATTATTGCACACATTGATATTGCACCGGAACTTTTTCTCGCGCTTGCTAAGAGCCGCAAAAAAGAAATAAGGAAATACTTTCAACGGATCCTGCCTATACAGTCAGTGCTCAAAGAAAATTATTTTAAGAGACAGGCCCAGGGCTTGTTGCTTCTGAAAATGGACAGGCCCCGATTTGAAATGGACAGGCCCTGATTTAAAATGGAAAGGTCCAATATTTTTTTCTTATTGGAAATGTGTCTTTATTCACTTTTATAGCACACATTAATTTTGGTACGTATGTATTTATCAAGCTCAGAACCTCCTCTGACTATATTTTTCTTTTTGCTACCACTTTATGCTCCCTGGTCAGCGGACTTATTTACCATTTCGTTTGAAATATGTAAGAATAGTATATTACATAGTAATTTATAACCAATGCAAAGGAGAGTACTAGCACTTTTGCCAAACGATAATAATCAGAGCCCACTTGGTGAAACTGGAGCTAAACTTGGAGCCAAATTTTTAATCAGGTTTTATGAGACTATCAGAGCCTCCTCTGGCTATATTTTTTTCTTTTTGTCACCAATTTCTCCAAGTAAAGAATAAGAAGCCTACACTAGAATTCATTTAAAAGTAGAATTCCAGGAACTCCTTACACCATAAAAATTGAATAGAAATATACTTTATATCTGTATTTATACATATACAGTATATATATTTTTCTTTCCACCAACATGTATTTGTAAAGGACAGTTTTTCTTATTTGATTATGTAAAAAAAAAAAATATATATATATATATATATCCGAAATTATATACCATCCGAACTACTATGACACCGGACTTTTACGGCCCGAACATTTCACAAACATTCAATCGAAATACCATCAATAACGAATTTTTTTCATGCATTAGTGTGTTTTTCATGACAAAAACGGTATTTCTTATCACAAAGGAAAGAAAACACAACCCTAATAGCAGAATAATGAGTTTTATGTCAACAATTGTCGACCTCAAAGTTGTGACAAACTGCCGACACGAAGCCAGGCAAAATATTCAAACTTCTTATTGTTTCAATGTGTGTATAACACATTTTAATTACTTTATTGCAAGTGTTTTCACAGTTCACAATACACATGGGAGTATTTTGTCTTGAGGAACTTGAGCTTGAGATCCAGTAAAACAGATTTTTTTGGGGATTTTTTTGGGGATTTTTTTTTAAGACAGGCCCGACGGGCTCCTCGTCTGCAAAATGAGACAGGCCCGGAATGGATTTCGAGGAGCCCCGGGCGTCGGGCTATCCTATTTCTTGAGCACTGACAGTAGTGTCAACAACAAAAACGACGTGTGTTTGTTCAACCTTTTGTGGCAGAAATTGATAAAATAATTGAAATGGTCACTCACCCACTGTTTTTAACGTTATCGAATGGCAAACAAACGTTAGAAAATCGCTTGACGTTTTTAATGACGTCATCCAACGTCGACGTCGTTTTCGCGCAATATAATCATCCACACAAAATGAAACTGAATGACAAGATAGGAATTCCATCGAAAGCTATAAAAAATAACACAAATATAATGAAAAGTAATAGTCATACAATTAGCATTGATCGAAAACAATATGAAAGTATACAGTAAAAAGGTTATTGAATTTGTATGGCTAAATATTACTTTGAACTCGTTGCGTCCTTTGCCAAAATAACTCGTTCCAAGTAATATTTAGCCATACAAATTCAATAACCTATAATATTGGACCACACGTAATTGTCTGCGGCAAATTTAGTGGGCGGCTCAAACAAAAAATCTTTGATATCGATCAGTAAAGGCCTAACAGTAGATTAGAAGAGATTTTGCTTACTAAACTAGTATTCATGGATAAGGAAAAGTAGCGAAGTAAAATAGACCAACATACTGTATGAGGCATTGATATAAGAATTTAATTAAATAATTGGAATACACCATTTTTAACAGTTGTTTATTTTGGTAAGGAAAACAGACCTGAATAAAGATGAAGAAACAAAACAGATTAATAAAGGAAAAAATGAAATGAACGGAAAAAAAAATAGAATTCTAAAACTCACACAAAATAACTATATAATCTATTGCTAAAATCGGGGACGTATAATACTTTATAACAACTGATACTACATACTGAAAAATGGTATATGAGTTTAATGTGAACAGACGAAATAGCAGAGTGGTCGATTATGTATTAGTTTATTAAAATGGGATTATATATATATCATCTTTAATTTCTCCGAGTTAATGAAGTTTATAGAAACAAACGTTACAAACATGATAAAGCATACGATATAAATGCCTACATATACTTGTATTTAAAGCTACAGAGTCTCTATTTTAACTGGTAATAACTCATGAATATGAATGAGTCACATGTGCAGTAGTTTCCAATCGACGAACACCCCACAAGTCTGTAAAATATCACATTTTTATTTAGCCTTTTAAGTTTTGATGGACGTACGTTTAACCACTAGACTACACTACGGCTATGTATTGGTATGTTGTAGCATTATTAACACTAAAGAATCATTACGTAATAACTAGCGCACACACAAACTCACCAAGCGCTAAATAACAAGTCGAGATATGGTTGTTTTGAATATTAGTTTCATATTGATAACATATAGTATTACACCTAGACTTGCTGTCGTCCCAGTGGTTATTTTTTTTATTTATTTTTTAATATTTTGCAATCAGAATCAAAATAAAATCGTAAAATCCCAAACATTTCCTAATAAATCTAAACCCCTGATGTTTGAAGCCAATAATTAAAAGGGGATTTAATACAGACTATTGTATTTGATGATAGCTTGAGTTGTCTCGAATAGTATAACATTAACAAACATAAGGACTTAGCCAGTCTATATTACACCAGGCAATTGTTAATTTACACGTCCGACAATATGGACTATACTATTTATGGATTCATTTTGAGTTGCGTTCAAATATGTTGTTATTTTTCCTCATACTAAATTGTAGTTTGTATACCATTTTCCAAAGAAGCGTTATAGCTCAGTGGATAGAGCACCTGACTTGAAATCTGAAGATCGTGTGCTCGAGTCCCGAAAGAGGCACCTTTTTTCTCTTCTGTAAATCATAATGTTACCTGTGTACAGGTACGATATGCACTGGTCGATGTCTATACAATAAATGATGTCCTGCCTTATATTTGCTCGCATAAATACCCGATTTCGACATGAGCTGGTGAACATGAAGTTACGAATAAAGACACGCCTACAAACAAGAAATCGATTGACTCTGTAGCTTTAAAGTATGTATATGTATGCATTTATATCGTATGCTAAATCCTCTCTTGTAACGTTTGATTTCTAAATAAATTATAAGTATTTATATATATATCAATTGTAAGTCAAACATACTGATTAATAACATTATTAATACATTATTAATAACACTATCATAACTTAATAATGAAAAATAAAAATCGACCACTAACGGCCACATCACAATGCGTTTTCGAAAATGTATCTTTTTTCCCCTTTCTTAATGGTTATTCCATTTAATTAATCAATTAAAAATCACTGTTTATTATATCATTCCTTATATATGTCTATTTCATTTCGTTAGTTGTTCTTATCCATGAACAAACTAATAAGCAAACGTTTCTCTCTACCGTTTGACATTTACTGATCGATATAAACGATTAATGTATTTAAGACGCCCCCTAAATCTGCCGCGGACATATTCGCTCGATGCGGACATATTCGACATTTACGTGTGGTCCAATATGTCCGCGGACACATTCATGCAATGGCGCGTTGCGGACATATTGGCGCACTGCAAGTGTCGTCGTTGGGAAAATCGAGATTTCCGAGCCTGTCGTTGTTATTCTTATTGTTATATTTCAGAATCTGAATCAATTTATAGTATAATACAATACTGAAACTGACCCATTTCCACATTTCCATTATTCTACTCCATTAGCCACTGGATTCAGGTAATTCTGGGAAACGAAAATTTTGAAAATGCCAAATCTGCAATAAAAACTGCGAAGGGGTGGGGGTGTGGGGAGGTGTAATGATAAGCAAAAAGAAATTGATAGTTGTGTGTCTAATTAAAATTAAGCAAAAACATGTATGTTTTAGCATTTTAAATGCATCTCGAAAATCCACCAGAATGCGCCAGACTCTTTTTATCAAAAAAAATATAGGGGAGGATGCCCCCAGACCCCTCTACAGTGATCAGAAATTAAGCGGGCTTGCAGCTTCAAAAAGGCCAGCTACGTCCCTGAATGTATTGCACTATATATCAATCATCAGTTGTAATCCCTAATGCAAGGAAGTGAACTATCTGGATATTACATAATTAACACACAGCGATACAATATGTAAATGATCTAAGATAAAGTTTTAGATCTATACGAGCATGATAAAAGTTCCGTAAGGTACCGACCATTTTGATTTCTGGAAAAAAAATATCCTGGCTCTGACTTGAGGGAAAAAAATAAACAGTCCCTCAAATAGTTGGAAAAAAAATCCAGCCTTCTCTCATATTCTTCGAAAAAAATAATCTTGTTGTGAGTCCAATTAGAGGGAAACGATAATCTGGCTCCCTATGCAGTCTATGATAAATGTAGATCTACTCCATTAGCCACTGGATTCAACATGAACATGTTTAACCACAATCTGGCTACATCCACAGCTTCAGCTCAGAAGTTTATCGAAATCTCCAGTTGAAATGAGTTTAGAAGACTGTGAGTGATAGTATTCATGGTTGTAACATAGATCATGGTAGTAATAAATATGGTATACGTTAGTCATGGTAGTTATAAATGTGATAAATGTGGTATACACTGGCAATGGTGGTAGTAAATGTGTTGTATAACGTGTTATAAAGTGGTCATGGTAGTAAATTTGGTACACACTGGTCATGGTAGTAATGAATGTGATATTCAGTCTATGATAAATGTAAATCTACTCCATTAGCCACTCACTTGATTCAACATGCAAATGTTTAACCACAATCTGGCTACATCCACAGCTTTGTAATAAGGCCATTATTTTTTTATATAAATTTGTTTTACGAACACTCCTACCACGAAAGGTTCCCCCCCATAGTTTATTGTTTTTACCCCCCCCCCCACACCCTCCCCCCCACCCCCACCCCATAGTTTATTGTTTTGACCTCCTCCCAGATTTTAATAGAACATTTCATTCCCTTCCTTTAAATTAAAATAATACCAATTTTTTTTTTTTCTCTTCCTCCTACAACAATTCTCTGTCTTGATGGTTCGTAAAAGAAATAATAAAAAATAATGGCTTAAATGTGTTATACATTGGTCATGGTAGTTGCTAAATATTGCAATCCTGTGAGGGTGACGGTGAATATTGGTAAACCTTCTAAGGTTATTTGTTTTATTATACTGAAAAATATGTTTGAAAAAGAAATTTGGTCCTGCTAAATATTCCTTTGAAATAAAACAGGAGAAAACATTGTTACTAATCTGTCAGTTCCAAATCACTATTCTCAGCACCTAGCTAGAAAATAAATTTCTGCGGATGGTTCTTTTGTGTTCTTTTGAAATCTTCAGCTATGAACTCATGCGTAAAATTTTCAAATCATCTTCAGAAGGTTGTGCACACTGTGTTCGCCATTTTAGTAGATTTTTATTTGCATATGTATATACATACACTGTTCAGCATAGGAAATTGCTTTACTTCACAATCATAAGACAGTACAAATTATACTGGGGTGATATTACAAAAAATACTATCATTCAGTGACTCACTCCATGGAGACATTACAAGCGATATGAGATATTACAAAAATGGGAAAATAACAGTATTTAACATTGGTGTTTGACATTCATCATTAATAAATATTAAATATGATATCAGTGGTCATGGTAATAATAAATGTAGTATGCATAGCTGATGGTAGTAATACATGGGGTATTTAGTGGTCATGGTAGTAATGAATGGGGTATTTAGTGGTCATGGTAGTAATGACTGGGGTATTTAGTGGTCATGGTAGTAATTTAGAAAAGGGGCTCACATAGAAAGCAGACAAGGACAAGCATGACTAAATATTAGAACTAGCACATGGAGTTCCATCCACCATATATGGAAAGATCCATATTAAACAAGAGTTGCCAAAAGGACAGCATGCTCCACCATTCAAAGTCAATTTTAAACAAGGCCACTGACACTTCTGTCTCATCAACCATGGTGCCAGTTCATTCACAAGGTCAAGTCTTAATTGTGGAGTTTAGGTGGTGGTGAGGTGAGTGTGTAGGGGGTGCGCGGAGGTGTTGGTCAGTAGTGTTGGGAATCGGCTGAAAATTCATGATCGATTATCTGAATATTTAACCGACCGATGATCGATCATTAATCGATTAAACATGGCTGCTATAAAAGACAAGTGTAAGCCTTTTTCAGACAAAAATGAAGAAAAGAATCACATTTCAAGTATGTTCTGGTAATAAAGGAACAGAATAAAACTGACGAACATATATATTTTAAAAAATAAATTGTGATAACTGCTATAAATATGTTATTACTTGTTGCACAATTATAACTCATTTTATTTCTTGTATACTTTAGAGAATGAAATAAGCCATCATTTTCAACAACCGAGTAAAGTCGATCATGAACATTTTTAATCGAATAATCAGATCAAAAGCATAACTGATTGATGATCGATCAAATCGATTAATCGGAACATCACTATTGGTCAGTAAACATATACCAAATATCGAAGAAAGACCTTCAGTACCCCAGAATGAATATGAGGGAGGGTGTGGGGAAGCGAACAGGATGCAGACATGGTAACTGAAGAGAAACCAAAAGAATATAACAAATATTTGTCTATTTATCTGTGGTGATGGTGGTGTAGGAGTGGGGAAGGTGTGGGCGTTTATGGGGCTAATGATATTTACAGGCTTGCCATTGTGATTTGATGTATGCAGTGAGTTTTATGGAAATATATGAAGCTGCTTAAAAAACTTCGACTGAAATTCTAAGTTGAAAAAAAACCCACATCATCTGGCTAAAATGAAATAAAAAGTTATGAAACATGTGTCTGTGTCCTTGATGACTCTGAGTGACACTTGTCAAACTCCTTTGACACACTTGTCAAACTCCTTTGACAGAGATATATGGCTAGTGGGTATTGAAATAAATGGATTGTCAGAAAATAAAATAAAATAAATTCTAAGTCGAAAAGGGGCTACACCTTTTCTAAAATACTATATAGAAAATATTTATCCAGAAAAAAGGGCCACAATTTTGCTAAAATGCAAAACAGAGTTACGGAACATGTGTCTACTAGCATCCATGCTTTTACTGAAGTTGTATTAATAAGTAACACTCACCTATTGACATACAAGGACTTGCCTAAAATCTTTAACCAGATTTTTGAAGTTGAAAAAGGAACACAACTTTGCTTAAATGCAATACATAGTTAATATGAACATGTGTCTACTAGCGCCCGTGTTATTCCAAGCTTTACTGAAGTTTTGTTGATGTACGACTTTCAGTTGTTAAAATATATGGACTTGTCAAAAAAGAACATTTAAACCAGAAATTCAAAGTAAGAAAAGGGTCATGCTAATACAGAGTTATGGAACATGTGTCTACCAGTGTCATTGATTGTACTGATGACATATTTCAAGTTTAACTGTCCAGTGGTTGCTGAAATAATTGGACTATTTTTTTTTAGTTACTACAACTGAAAACCAATGTCGACGCAGACGTTGAGTAGATCTACAACAGCTCTTTTTATTCTACGAATAGAAAAACTTAAACAAAATAAATTCTGGCTTTCAAATTGACGAAAAAAAATAATCTGGCCAGTGTACTAGGCAAAATAAAAATCCCGGATTTAAAAAATGATTTTTTTTTATTCCGGCTGAAAGGAAAACCCCAAATCAAAATGGTCGGTCCCTAACAACACAATAATGCTAGTTTTGTTTTATGTACACTCATTTCCCACTCTCACCTAGTTATTTTCGATCATATCCTATGTCATTCTATGCTAACACATGTCATCCACTTAATCACCGCCCGACATCCCCTCCCTCCCCACATCCCCACTCCACCTCCCACCCATACATTCAGTTTCGTTTATATCCTATGCCATTCTATGCTAACACATGTCATGTCACTACCCCACCCACCCTTGTCGAATATACCTGATTTCATGAAGGCTACCAGAAACACGTCATCCGCTCTAACACTAAGATCCCGAACCATTTCTAGCTGTGCTTTCAAGCTCCCACTTTCCATTTTACCGACAGTACCAGCGGGGTACCGCATTCCATCTTCTTCAATGAATGCAATTTCTTCTCCCTTTGCGTCTTTTCCCAACGAGGACGTAGCCATTTTAATCAAGTTAGTGTTATCAGTTGAGGGCATTATGGTGATAACTGCAACTTTATGTGTGTGACTGTGTAGTGGAGTAATGAGTTTAGTAGTTGATCTAGATAATAATACAGGTATACCTATAAACTCTAGTTTTACAATATGAAATAAAAACGTGTACACTATTATATTTAAAATTATGTATCGTCTGGCTTAAATCTTGATTACTCTATAAATGAATGCGGGCATTTATTAAATAGCGACTATGAGGCGCCCGTATGGCAAGCCGTTTTCACATTTAATCACTATTTACCGATATCGCTAATTCAGTTAGCGATATCGCTAATTTAATTACTGATATCAAAAAATCATTTTTCGATAGCGCTAATTCTATACCGATATCGATACCGATAACTTACCGATATCGGTAAGTATTAGCGATATCGGTAATTCAATTCTTGATATCGCTAAATACCATATATTTCGATATTCTTGATATCGCTAATTCAATTTTTGATATCGCTAATTCATTTTTTGATATCGCTAAATTAAATTTTTGATATAGCTAATTCTATTAGCGATATCAAAAAATGAATTAGCGATATCAGAAATTGAAAAGCAATTATTGATATCAAGAATTCAATTTTTGATATCGCTAATTAAATTTTTGATATCGCTAATAGAATTATTGTAAGAGTGAATATGGACTTCTCCCTTTTAAAAAAAGTGGCCCTGCTTCAAAAGGGTACCAGTCACGCGCGCAATTCAACATGACGGGGAACAGCAATATTAATGTCCCCTACTGGCTGCGTTGTTTCGTCGCACACTTGGCTGAGTTGGCCTAACGGGATCCTTATATAGTTATAAGTTGATTCGTCAACTGTAGATCTTATCCTGTCTAAAGTCTGTACCGAAGATTCAATATTAAAGTCGAATAGCTTTGTCCCTCCTGTCTCTGTCGCTACCTTCAACTGTTAACAACCTCTCAATTTCTATCAAGTTGCTGTCTATCCTTGATAAAACTGCGGACATTTTGGAATGTTGTAAAACACACGTATAAATGTTGTAACACACACACGTATAAATGTTGTAAGACAGACATATGTTGTAAAATACATGTATGTACGATTTAAATATGTATGCACAATTTAAAATATATATACGATACAAGGGGTGTTCAATAGATATATAAATCTTACCTATATTTAAAGCGTAAGTAGTATGTCGCGGACAGTACGACTGTACTTTAGCAGGGGCAACGATGACGTCATAGGTCACGTGACATCATGGCCCCCTCCCACTTCGGGGTCAGCCAAATCATTTTCTGGTGACGTCACGGAATTCCCAACCCACGCATCGGGGACTTTCCGATGATTCATCGCGACATTGAGACTATAAAACAATGATAGTACCCGTTAATTAGCTGATAAATCGAAGATGAGAAATATTGTTTAATTATCCTTTGCTATGTTTTCTCTAAGCGTTTAGAAGACAAACTTTATTTTTTTCATAACACGCGGCGTCCCGTTAGTTTTTCTACTTTAAAATCAGTATTAATAATTATGTAAATAGTTCAAAGCAATTTAGTTTAACATATTGCTCATTGGGGTATACATTGCACCAATACTATATAGTATAACCACGAACAATTATTTTTTTTTAGGAATTTAAGCATATGCAATCAGTTTTAAAGTCAAAATGATATAGGTGATAATGTGGATGCTTGAGTTATAATACTGAAGAGTTATTATAAACTAAAAGCCTCTAATAAAGATGAGACTGAACTTAAACACACTTCAGAAATGCTTAAAGCTACAGAGTCCCTATATCAATCGATTTCTTCTTTGTAGGCGTGTCTTTATTTGTAACATGTTCATCAGCTCATGTCGAAATCGGGTATTTAAGCGAGCAAATATAGCGCATGAAATCATTTACTGTATATACATTGACCAGTGCACATCGTACCTATACACAGGTAACAGTAATTTTTACCAAAAATAAAGTTAGCTTCTTTCGGGGCTCGAACACACCACCTTCTGATTTTAAGTCCTGTGCTCTATCCACTGAACTACAACGCTACTTGAGAAACTAGTATACTAACTACCATATATTATTAGGCAAAATAACAACACATTTGAACGCAACTAAAGATGGATCAATAAATATGCAGTTCATATTGTCGCACGTGTAAATTAACATTGCCTGGTGTAATACTGTATCTTATCAATATGAAACTAATACTTCGTCTCAAATCAACCATATATCGACTTGTTATTTAGCGCTTGATGAGTTTGTGTGCGCGCTGTTGTTATTACGTAGTGCCTATTTAGTGTTAAAAATGCTACAAAATACCAATAAATAGCAGTGGTCTAGAGGTTCAGCGTACATCTTTCGAATCTTACAAGTACAAGGCTGTGGTTCAAATCCCGTTCCGGGCAACATTTTTTTATCACATATATTCTAGAGCCGTATATTTATCGATGTTACCTGTACGGAGGCTAAATAAAAATGTGAAATTTTACGTATCGATTTCTCCTTATATACCGACTTTTGGGGTGTTCGTCGATTTGATACTACTTCACACGTGACTTATTCATATTCATGAGTTATTACCAGTTAAAATAGGGACTGTACAGCTTTAAGGCTAAAGACAACTAAAGGCAAACTACTCAGAGTTGGCATAGTATGTATAAATGTGTAAAACCCTTAACCCCTGAAGTATAGGGTCGTATCTAACAACTATTTATTAAAGCATATACATACACCTAAACAACACCTTTGTAAAACTCGTGAACATTTTGGTTGCTTTCTACCCCCCCCCCCCCCCCCCCCCCCCCCCACCACCAAAAAAAAAAAACAACAAAAAAAACACTATTTTCAGCATTTTTTGGTGACCATTTTGAAGAAAAAACTACCCAAATTATATTACATGTTTATTATCTATCAAAGTCCTGAATTTGGTGTGTTTACAATAACAACTCTTGATGAAACCAATTAATTATGAGCTTTATTAATTCTTTAAGGAATATTTGGCGGCCATTTTGAAAATGCTGGCCATTTTTCAAAATCTGTCGTGGGTCCATAGCCAAAAATGTTTAGTAGTGTATTGTCTAGCTATGTGTCAAGTTTGGTGCTTTAGTCACAAAATGCACAATTTTACCAATATATATGCACCAATCTGCCCCACTAATATGCAGAAATTATAAACGACTGCAAATTAGTCTTATTTTTTCAGAAGTGATCGAGAGTATCCCAATACACCAATGTTACAGATATTTTCTTTCTCTAAATTATAAACATTTGTGATGTCTCCTTGTCAGGTTTATGCTAAAACGACCTATCATATTGGATAACATTGTAATAATAATTTAAATTTAGAAAGGTGATTTTATATAAATATCATTGTTTTTTGTGTTTTTCTTGTTTTACAATCTGGTTGGTGTTTATGTCGATCTAATTGAACGTAGAAACCTTAAGAGGCATATAATATCGATATCGCGTGATAACTAATTAATATCACGTCATTGAATCTAAATATCGGGGGTCATTAATGTAAACCTGTCAATATTTCTGATATTGCACGCGACTTATTACGTCATTACTTTCAAATGACATTGAAATGCCCGAGGGGGAAATTGAGGGTAAAGCGTCACCTTTACTACTAATATCCGACAAATAAGTCTTTTTTAGAGCTTGTACTCGAGCTGAGGATATCTTTGTATAACTAAAAAGCTACTCCATCAGGGCTACCGTTACCATAAACTTCGTAAAACCTTTGCAACATTGTCTTCTCGTAACCCTGATCGTCTTTCCAAATATAAAAGTAATTTAAGAACTCTTCTGCGACCAGGACTATCACAATCCGACTTCTATGGTCACTTTCATACTATCTTTGTTAAACTTGTTAAAAGGTTTATCAAAAGAGATTATTACCCCATCATTTTGCAACGCACTGCATGCTTGGTGGTGGACCCATTTACAGTTCGCCACTATGCTTTCCTCTTTAAAGACTATGCGTCAGCCATCTTAGAAAAGAAAATCTAAAATGGATGGTGTAGGTTAACTGAAATGTTCATCTAAATGCATATTATAGGCATGAAAAATGTCAATGATATAACAGAGGACAGTAATTCAATACTATTGATGTGAACATATCAGAAACAATATTTATTTGGCGGAAATAGTGCCGAAAAGTTTAGTACAATTTTAAATATTCGAAAAGTTTAGTACAATTTTAAACGATGTTTTTTTTTTTTTGTTAAATAAATGTGTCCATAGAATTGTCCATTTATCTAAATATGGCACACAAATCATTTCTAAATAAAGTAAGCCATGTTATCACATCATCCAAAATTCGAAGTACACCATTGTTAAAAATGAAGATTTTCTTTATACGCCATGTTCCTTCGACACACACGATACGTATGAAAAGCATGCACGTGAATTATTAATTGAAACATGCGTAATGGTGAAATATTCGGATAGACAGGTCATTTGATCGTATTCATGTTATTATTTAGTTTGTGCTGTTTTTATTCGAATATAATAAATCACTTTTTGTTTTGCCAGGTTTCTATTCACAACAGTCACTCAGTTGTGTTTAATAAATCCAAAAATATAGTTTATAATAATAGTTTGACAATTAAAACCCGTCAGTGCCACCATACTATAGCATTGAGATTATTTTGAAAGTACATGTCATTGAAAGAATAGCTTGCTTCTTTTTACAATGACCGACTTTGAAATTTGGATGATGTGACATGTATTTAATTAAGAAATGATGTCTCGTGTGCCATTTTTAGATAAATGGACAATTCTATGGACACGTTTATTTTAACATGAAAAACAAAACATCTTCGAGTAAAATTGTACTAAATTTAATTGTGCGATGACCGGACAGGCTATGCCGTATGGACTCTATGACGACGTCTACCTAAAGCCCAAAAGGACGGTGAAGTTTGATGTTTGTCTGCAATCTTGTCTTGTCTTGTCGTTCCCTCAATGCTTTGTTCTCTTGTTGCTCTGGCTTCTGCCAAGTCATTGAGTACCTTCATTGTGGCTTTTTAGACTATTGTTTTTAGCTCTACTGGCCGAAGGCCAGCAGAGATTATGGGATGCCGAGATGTCCGTCCGTCGTCGACGTTAACTTTCGTCTCGTTAAGACGATAGGGCCTTCATTTTTCATCCGATCTAAACCAAACTTTAACAGGTTGTTAATATCAATAAAAGCTCGGACGAGTTCGAAAACCAGCCAGATCGGACAAGTAACAGAGGAGTTATGGTCCTTGATTTAGTTAAAAATGCTATATTTTGCCTCGTTAAGACGATAGGGCCTTCATTTTTCATCCTATCTTTACCAAACTGTACCACATTGTTAATATCAATGAAAGCTCGGACAAGTTCGAAAACCAGCCAGATCGGACCAGTAACAGCGGAGTTATGGTCCTTGATTTAGTTAAAAATGCTATATTTTGCCTCGTTAAGACGATAGGGCCTTCGTTTTTCATCCTATCTGTACCAAACTTTACCACATTGTTAATATCAATGAAAGCTCGGAAGAGTTCGAAAACCAGCCATATGGGACTAGTAACAGCGGAGTTATGGCCCTTGATTTAGTTAAAAATGCTATATTTTGCATCGTTAAGACGATAGAGGCTTCATTGTTCATCTGATCTTTACCAATCTTTATCAGATTGTTAATGTTGTTGAAAGCTCGAACAAGTTTGGTTATTTTTTTTTTTTTTGAATTATTATATGTTTTTTTTGAATTATTATTATTATTGTTTTTTTTTTAGCTCTATGTTGGGCCAGTCGGACCAGTAACAGAGGAGTTATGGCTCTTGATTTAGTTAAAAATGCTATATTTTGCCTCGTTAATATGGTAGGGCCTTCATTTTCATCTGATCTTTACCAAACGTTACCAGATTCTTTAGTTATGGCCCTTTATTTAGTTAAAAAGCTGTTTTTTAATGGCAGTCACTCGCTTCATTGATGTTATAAGAGCCGTGTTAGCCAGTAGAGCGTCCACAGACCCTCTTGGGCCTCTTGTTTTTGTATAAATTTATATATACACGAGTATCTTTGTTTTACTTATATTGCCTATTAATGCTGCCTTGTTGGTTAGAGAATAGTTCATGGCGGAGATTTCTTTATTTACACTGTCCCCGTTTTATTGGGATGACAGTAGGGTGTGAAGTTTGGTGCACCCTAGAACCTGCAGGTTTAAACCCCAGTGACCTTTTTTGCCACTGACCGTTCTAAGGCAGTAGCCCTATTGCCAGCGATGTCTTATTTGGCCTTTTATTCAGCTGCTGAAGGCAGCTGACCCTTATATGGGTTGTATATTTGTCTATGGTTAACAGACTGTTAGGTTACCATTTCACTTGCTGAAATGCATTCTATACATTCACCGGCTACGTCACAACTGACAATAGCGCAGCGACACATGGCTGAAATGACGTTTTCGTAAACCTATAGGACTCACACCACTATTATCTCCCTTTGAATACTCCTGCCCTACAGATGAAGGAGGTAGATAAAAAAAACAAGTTCGCTTTTCTACATTTTACAGGATACATTGATTTATCTTTACCAGGTTCTAAATCTACAGCATTTTAGGAAGAGATCCCAGAAAAATGCATGTTGGTATAAGATTTCTAGCTAATTCTGCCTCATTTTACACATCATGGGTCTAATCACCACGGGGTTGTATTTTTGTCTAAATTTTGATAGGTGTCACGCAAACAAGAAATTAAAAAAAGTTCAATCTGGTAAATATTTGTTAAATGTGTTTTAAATTGCAGATATTGGATCAATGAAGAATTTAAGCATAAATACATGTTGCAAAATCTTTTTTATCTCTATGCCACGAACAAAAACATTACAATGGGACCCTATGGAAAATTAATTGTGGTGTGAGACGTGTAGCATGTAATCATTACTATGATATGTATATTAGCGACAAAACGTTCACACGCCTGAATAGCGCAGTTGATCGAGGCGCCATGTTATTGCCGAGGAAGGTAGTGTTCAAGCCTGCTGATTTCCAATTTTTTTTTTTATTTTTATTAATTATGGTTTTCATTATTGAAAAAGGTAACGTAGCAACAGTTCCTTTACATTTTTCACTTTGACAACGCAATCTTATAATTACACATGGTAACAGTGAACAGTTTATATGTGTTGTAATGCACACTCTAACGCACACGTGAACAATTGTATTTTTGTGCTGATGTGTACTTCTGGCACGTCATGTTACAAGGGTGAATTGTAATCGATATGTAAGGCATGTCAAGGCATTTGAACAGAAAGAAGCGAGGTCGCCCACATTGATTTAAAATGCTTGGTAGGAAGAACTGATGGTAAAAATCGGGAAGAATGTAAGAAAAAACGGTCGTGGCGTGTTTATGTCTCAGTGAAGTTTTTTAATCGCACCGTCTGTCCGGATTCCATCATTCCGCAGTTCGTGTTCGGACTGTACCTTCAAAACCCCTTCATGGATTTTTGATTAACTTGGCACAAGTGATCACCATAACAAGACGATGTGTCGCGCGCAAAACCCAGGTCCGTACCTCAAAGGTCAAGATCACACTTGAAGTTCATAGGTCAAAAACAGGTACGCAATGTCGTGTCCGGACCGTAACGTCACAACCCCTGCAGTGATTTTTAAATAACTTGGCACAAGTGATCACCATAACAAGACGATGTGTCGCGCGCAAAACCCAGGTCCGTACCTCAAAGGTTAAGGTCACACTTGCAGTTCATAGGTCAAAAACAGTACGCAATTTCGTGTCCGTACCGTAATGTCACAACCCCTTCAGGGATTTTTAAATAACTTGGCACAAGTGATCACCATAACAAGACGATGTGTCGCGCGAAAAAACCCAGGTCTTCAAGGTCAAGGTCACACTTGGAGGTCAAAAGTCTAATTGTGTCCGGTCAATAACTCTGGCATTCATGGACGGATTTTCAAATAACTTGGCACAAGTGCTCACCACAATAAGACGATGTGTCGCGCACAAAATCCAGGTATGTGTCCCCAAGGTCAAGGTCACACTTAGAGGTCAACGGTCAAATCGTGTCCGGTCAATAACTTTTGCATGCCTGGACGGATTTTCAAATAACTTGGCACAAGTGCACAAAATCCAGATCCATGGCTCCAAGGTCATACTTAGAGGTCAAAGGACACTTCGGGGGCATGTATCACTTAGTGATATTTCTTGTTTTCAATATTGTTTTAACACCTCTGACTTGATATATTATTATGTTAACTTCTTGTCTCTCGGCAGCTATTTTACGCTTGCGTAAAACCTTGCTTGTTAATCTTTAAAGTTGTTCTTTGTTTCTCTTGTGTGTTTGTTGTTGACTGGCGTCCTTGAAGACTACTTTTCCGGTTTCGATTTTTATATCTACTTAAAAACGGTTCTTGCGCTCTGCACGTCCTCTCATGGACCTCTATCATTGTGTGTAATTTCATTGCAGTCCAATAGTAGTTTTCGAGTTATGGAGTGGACATAAATTACAAGTATAACATTACAAAGGGCAATAACTTAATTTAAATGAAGGCATAGTTATGGTTCTTGCACAATTTGGTTGGTTTTCAAACTTGTCCAAGCTTTCATTGATATCAACAATCTGGTAAAGTTTGGTAAAGATAGGCCCTATCATCTTAACAAGGCAAAATACAGAATTTTTAACTAAATCAAGGGCCACAACTGGTGTTACTGGTCCAATCTGGCTAGTTTTTTAAATGAAGGTCCTATCGTGTTAACGAGGTCAAATTATAGCATATTTCAAAAAATCAAGGGCCATAACTCCGGTGCAAATGGTCCAATCTAGCTGGTTTTCGAACTCGTCTGCGCTTTCATTGATGTCAACAATCTGGTAAAGTTAGAACTGAGCTGGGGTTTTACGGCGCACCAACACAAGAAAGGTTATATGGCGCCATACAGGGATGAACATGCCAGGCTCATCCTCCATTTACATCTAGATAAAATATGGAGAATGGGTCTAGAACTTTTTAACCTGCAGAACTGCCGAGTTCTGCAAATTCTATTGTAGACACTCCATTTACGCTGGAGCCAGGTTTCCACATTTGCATATGCGGTGTCATGATAAAGACCTTGAATGAGCATGAAAATGAAGGCCCCATCACGTTAACGAGGCAAAATATAGCAATTTTAACAAAATCAAGGGCCATAACTCCGGTGTTACTGGTCCGAACTAGCTGATTTTCGAACTCGTCCGACCTTTCACTAATATCAACCATCTGGTAAAGATTTAAAAAGATCGGATGAAAAATGAAGGTGCTATAATGTTAACGCGGCGAATGTTAACGGACGGTCGGACAACAAAATCATTCAACTGGAACATGGCAACGATATTGACAACTAGACCCTTAACAATTTCGTTGAAATCTGGCCATGGGTTCAGGAGAACTAGTCCAGACAAAGTTTGTATTAAAACCGTTAAAGGGCCATAACTCTGCTAAATCATTCAACCCGAACACAGTGATGATATGTACAACTAGGCTTGGTCCCTGCAGTGTCGCTGAAATCCAGCCAAATGAAGCTGCTATCGTCTTCACGAGGCAAAATACAGCATCTTTAAACTAATTCCAGGGCCATAACTCCGGTGTTACTTATCCGATTTGGTTGCCTTTCAAGCCTGTCCAAGATTTCATTGATAGTAACAATCTGGTAAGGATCGGATGAAAAACGGAGGCCCTATCGTCTTAACGAGGCAAAATACCGCATTTTTAACTAAATCAAGGGCCACAACTCTGGTGTTTATGGTCCAATCTGGTCTTCTAACTCGTCCGAGCTTTCATTGATATCAACAATCGTGTAAAGTTTGAAAAAGGTAGAAAGAAAAATGAAGGCCCAATCGCGTTGAGGCCAAATTATAGCATATTTCAAAAAATCAAGGGCCATAACTCCGGTGCAAATGATCCGATCTGACTGGTTTTCTAACTTATCCGAGCTTTCATTGATATCAACAATCTAGTAAAGTTTGAAAAAGATCAGATGAAAAATAAAGTCCCTATCGCGCTGAGGCAAAATATAGCAATTTTAACTAAATCAATGGCCATAACTCCGTTGTTACTGGTTCGAACTGCCTGGTTTTCAAACTCATCCGAGCTTTCATTGATATCAACAAACTGGTAAAGTTAACAATGAGAATATTATCAACATATTCTTAGATGGGTACTTGGGACCTTTGATTAGTATATACGAGACACAATGGGAAGTAGAACTGCTTCAAATTGGTTTCAGAAGTGGGATAGCTTCTACACACACACAATGGGAAATAGAACTGTTTCAAATTGGTGTCAGAAGTGGGATAGCTTCTACACACACACACAATGGGAAATAGCACTGCTTCAAATTGGTGTCAGAAGTGGGATAGCTTCTACGCATACACACACACGCACACAATGGGAAGTAGAACTGCTTCAAATTGGTGTCAGAAGTGGGATAGCTTCTACACACACACAATGGGAAGTAGAACTGCTTCAAATTGGTGTCAGAAGTGGGATAGCTTCTACATACACACAATGGGAAGCAGAACTGCTTCAAATTGGTGTCAGAAGTGGGATAGCTTCTACACACACACAATGGGAAGTAGAACTGCTTCAAATTGGTGTCAGAAGTGGGATAGCTTCTACGCACACATACAATGGGAAATAGCACTGCTTCAAATTGGTCTCAGAAGTGGGAGAGCTTCTACGCACACACACAATGAGAAGTAGAACTGCTTCAAATTAGTGTCAGAAGTGGGAGACAGCTTCTACACACACACACACAATGG
The DNA here is from genome assembly GCA_037043455.1 of Cyrtodaria siliqua. Classification (NCBI taxonomy): domain Eukaryota; kingdom Metazoa; phylum Mollusca; class Bivalvia; order Adapedonta; family Hiatellidae; genus Cyrtodaria; species Cyrtodaria siliqua. The sequence continues at coordinate 97,047 of JAWPHD010007854.1, read as the reverse complement.
GAAGTAGAACTGCTTCAAATTGGTGTCAGAAGTGGGATAGCTTCTACGCACACACACAATGGGAAATAGCACTGCTTCAAATTGGTGTCAGAAGTGGGAGAGCTTCTACGCACACACAATGGGAAGTAGAACATACTGCTTCAAATTGGTGTCAGAAGTGGGATAGCTTCTACACACACACACACAATGGGAAGTAGAACTGCTTCAAATTGGTGTAAGAAGTGGGATAGCTTCTACACACACACACAATGGGAAGTAGAACTGCTTCAAATTAGTGTCAGAAGTGGGATAGCTTCTACACATACACACACACACAAACACACAATGGGAAGTAGAACTGCTTCAAATTAGTGTCAGAAGTGGGATAGCTTCTACGCACACACACAATGGGAAGTAGAACTGCTTCAAATTAGTGTCAGAAGTGGGATAGCTTCTACACACACACAATGGGAAGTAGAACATACTGCTTCAAATTAGTGTCAGAAGTGGGATAGCTTCTATGCACACACAATGGGAAGTAGAACTGCTTCAAATTAGTGTCAGAAGTGGGATAGCTTCTACACACACACAATGGGAAGTAGAACATACTGCTTCAAATAAGTGTCAGAAGTGGGATAGCTTCTACACACACACAATGGGAAGTAGAACTGCTTCAAATTAGTGTCAGAAGTGGGATAGCTTCTATGCACACACAATGGGAAGTAGAACTGCTTCAAATTGGTGTCAGAAGTGGGATATCTTCTACGCACACACACACACACACACAATGGGAAGTAGAACTGCTTCAAATTGGTGTCAGAAGTGGGATAGCTTCTACACACACGCAATGGGAAGTAGAACTGCTTCAAATTGGTGTCAGAAGTGGGATAGCTTCTACACACACACAATGGGAAGTAGAACTGCTTCAAATTGGTGTCAGAAGTGGGATAGCTTCTACGCACACACACAATGGGAAATAGCACTGCTTCAAATTGGTGTCAGAAGTGGGAGAGCTTCTACGCACACACAATGGGAAGTAGAACATACTGCTTCAAATTAGTGTCAGAAGTGGGATAGGTTCTATGCACACACAATGGGAAGTAGAACTGCTTCAAATTAGTGTGAGAAGTGGGATAGCTTCCACACACACACACAATGGGAAGTAGAACTGCTTCAAATTAGTGTCAGAAGTGGGATAGCTTCTATGCATACACACACACACACACAATGGGAAGTAGAACTGCTTCAAATTAGTGTCAGAAGTGGGATAGCTTCTACGCACACACAATGGGAAGTAGAACATACTGCTTCAAATTAGTGTCAGAAGTGGGATAGCTTCTATGCACACACAATGGGAAGTAGAACTGCTTCAAATTAGTGTCAGAAGTGGGATAGCTTCTACACACACACAATGGGAAGTAGAACTGCTTCAAATTGGTGTCAGAAGTGGGATAGCTTCTAGACACACACAATGGGAAGTAGAACATACTGCTTCAAATTAGTGTCAGAAGTGGGAGAGCTTCTACACACACACAATGGGAAGTAGAACTGCTTCAAATTAGTGTCAGAAGTGGGATAGCTTCTATGCACACACAATGGGAAGTAGAACTGCTTCAAATTAGTGTCAGAAGTGGGATAGCTTCTACACATACACACACACACACACACAATGGGAAGTAGAACTGCTTCAAATTAGTGTCAGAAGTGGGATAGCTTCTACACACACACAATGGGAAGTAGAACTGCTTCAAATTAGCGTCAGAAGTGGGAGAGCTTCTACACACACACACAATGGGAAGTAGAACTGCTTCGTATCTTGATGTAAAACATACCATTCAGTGCATTTCTTTGAATGTATCGTGCAGCAATAACACACGGCTTTATCTTTAATCGGATATGTAGATTTGCGTTTGTTCAGTTCATTCGAATAGAATAAAATAAGTTTTAATTTCAATGAATTATAAATGAAATGCACGATTTCATTGGTAGAATTTAGTTGATCTTCTCATGAATATTGATTAGATGAAAGGTCAATCTGAGGTGACCCGGTATGTAATATTGTCAGATCTAAATAGCGGAAAGTAGTGGAGGGAATATTTTGGATCTGATTTTAATGAGATTGGCACATGATAGGGAGTAGAACCGCTTCAGTAGCTTTATATATCAAACAGACTGCTAACCTTGAGGATGTCGCTGCATTGTTTTTTTATTCATGTCAAATTATGACCTTGTAATGTTAAGTACAACACCTGCAGCGGTATTCCGAATGCTTTTGCTTTATTAGTCACTGCCTGATAAAGCAAACGATATTAGTGGAGCGCTGTGGTCTAGTGGTAGAGCGTTGGACCCATGATCCAAAAGTCGTGGGTTCGATTCCCGTCATTGCCATATGCGTTGTGTCCCTGAGCAAGACACTTTATCTGCATTGCTTAGTACTGGTTCTACCCAGGAAGACATCGAGAGTGATTCAAATAAGTTCATAGAGCTTTCGTTACAATCGATGTCAAATAAATAAGTTTAAACTAAACGATATTAGGTCACCTCTTTACAAGGCAGAAAAGTGCATATCTGCATGATAAAATAGTTTATCATGACTTTTCTATAGATTAACAGAGAATGATAAAAATAAATGATGAAAACAAACACAATAACAGGTTTCGGGAATACACTTACATTTTACATGTATATATACTAGTATATAGAAAGGTTTATTTTCAGTTTTATTTATTTGACTATGGATCATACAATATATACAAACTTTTACATGCGATTGTGCTCTTACATACAAGTTATTGTGCTCTTACATACAGGTGATTGTGCTCTTACATTAACAACCTTAGTCCAACATACAGAAACAAAAGGTTTAAAACAGTGCCACTAATAATACCCCCATCCCAGAAGTTTAGTAACAACCACTACATTATTTGGATGTTCAGCGAGTAAGTATATGAAGTGGTAGTGGTAATACCATCAGCTAGTAAATATATAGAGTAAATATTTTGGTCAGCGTGTAAAATATAAGTGGCATAAAAATAAAAAGTTGGGGTCTTTGAAACAGAGCTAATTAAAATCCTAACAACAGAATCAGTAAGACGCAACAAGAGCATCGCCTTTCGGGGAATTACACGCTCGTTTGCCAAGGTTTAATGTGAAAAGCATTTTCTAGGTGTCAGGCCATGAATGAGTCACTGTGACTATAACCTTTGACCTACTCATCCCAAAATTAGAGATTAAAAGATTTTACCATGGGTACTATTTCTGTAAAGTTTCAAGATTCTAGGTCTTATAGTTTACAAAATTACAATGACAAAGTGTTTCTCAGGATTGGGTGACTGTCAGGTCTATGTGACTTCGATGACCTACTGACCGCATATCACATTAGGGTTCCTCCTGTCACCAAGGGCAATGTTTGATTAATTAATTTTTTAAGTTCAGCTTTGAAAGTGGCGTAATAATAAATCATTGTACACATTTTTAGGTGTGACAGATGCTTCGAGATTGCAATGAGTGCCTTTAAATAATGAAGTTTTGTAACATTTACATGTGATAGAATCTTTTTTAACAATCTCTTATGTGAGACTGAACAAGAGGCCCAATAGGAGGCCTATGAACACTACAGGTATAGGTCACCTTTTGTACAAGGGTGTATGCCTTATGATTTCCACAAGAATTTTTAAGTTTTCTTCTATAGAAGTATATGTAAAACTTTGAATGCTGAAACAGGGCAAAATTTAACCACAGGGTCACCATTTGAACAAACTTGGTACAGCCTCTGCTACATGCAATATATGCGAGTCCAGCTCTTCTGTATAAATCTAGTATATATAGCATGTGACCCTGGTCAAGAAATTCTAGACAGATGTGGCAGTACAAAGTCAGGACATTCTAGGATCCGGACATCTTCCAATAGATCTTGCACACTTGAGATTCGTTGGTCTGACCAGAGGTAGAAATGTGTCTGGAAGCATCTGAAACCAAGAAACGTACGTTATAATCATACAGCTAAAACATTCTAGCTGTTATTTGAATTTGGCTTATTTGGCAGTGGGGTATGGATATCTGGCTTATTTGGCAGTGGGTATGGATATCTGGCTCATTGGGCAGTGTGTATGGATATCTGGCTTATTTGGCACTGGGTATGGATATCTGGCTTATTTGCCAGTGTATATGGATATCTGGCTTATTTGACAGTGGGTATGGAGATCTGGATTATTTTGCAGTGGGTGGGTATAGAGATCTGACTTATTAAATATTTGGCATTGCATATCCAGATCTGGTTTATTTGACAGTGAGTGTCCAAAGACGGCTTATTTGGCAGTGGGTGTCCTGATCTGCTTATTTGGCAGTGGGTATCCAGATCTGGCTTATTTGGCAGTGGGTATCTAGATCTGGCTTATTTGGCAGTGGGTATGGAGATGTAGCTTATTTGACAGTTGGTATCCAGATCTGGCTTATTTGGCTGTAGGTATGGAGATATGGCTTATTTGTCAGTGGGTGTCCAGATCTGGCTTATTTGGCAGTGCATATCCAGATCTGGTTTATTTGTCAGTAGGTGTTCAGATCTGGCTAATTTGGCAGTAGGTGTCCAGATCCTGGCTTATTTGGCAGTGTGTGTCCAGATCTGGCTTATTTGATAGTAGGTATGGAGATCTGGCGCATCTGACAGTGGATGTCCAGATCTGGCTTATTTGATAGTAGGTATGCAGATCTGGCACATTTGGCAGTGGGTGTCCAGATCTGGCTTATTTGACAGTGGGTGTCCAGCTGTGACTTATTTGGCAGTGGGTGTCCAGATCTGGCTTATTTGATAGTAGGTATGGAGATCTGGCGCATCTGACAGTGGATGTCCAGATCTGGCTTATTTGATAGTAGGTATGCAGATCTGGCACATTTGGCAGTGGGTGTCCAGATCTGGCTTATTTGACAGTGGGTGTCCAGCTGTGACTTATTTGGCAGTGGGTGTCCAGATCTGGCTTATTTGACAGTGGGTATCTAGATCTGGCTTATTTAGTAGAGGTGTAACAATACATCAAACTATCGATGTATTGCAATAGTGATCGTCCCAATAGCAATGCATCGATAGCAACTTGAACTATCGATTACTATCGCCAATAGTATGCCGAACTATCGATAGTTTCAATAGTCAGTATATGTTTCATTTAATAATCTGATTAATAACTTAATTTGTGTGTTTTTATGTCTTCTAAGTTGTGTTTCCTCTCCTTAAAATAGCCATTTTGAAAAATTAAGCAGATGCACGCATGGATTCATTTATGACCAAAAGGGATTAATATATATGGGGATTCCCAAAGTTGTAAAACTAATGGTGGCTACAAAAAGAAGGGATGATAGATTGTTGAACATGAACAATTTAGGAATCTAAAACTAATTCTTGTAAATTATTTATTGTAACACAGGAATATTGAATTAACATACAAATATTTTTTAAAAAAAGTTTATTTTGGTGAGTATTTTGTTTGTCTTTGACATCAACTACTCTAATGGACCTCATATCACGTTATTTTGGATGTCCAATCTTTTAAAAGTCACTGACACGTCAAATATGGCTGCGAACACACTGTTCGAAATTGTCAAAATTAAAATGCAAAGTCCTCTTTTAGGATAATAATTTATTTGTGTTTTTATAGTTCATCAAGTTCATTTGGAGATAATATAGAAACAAAAACCAGCATAATTTCATCTGCTTCTTCAGTGCTATAGTTGTATCTCATAAGGTAGTTGTAATAATTCAAGTTTGACCAAGTATTGCAATAGTACTGCATAACATCATGTGCTTTTTAAGTACATACTGCCCCAAAAGGGATTAAATTGCATCAAATGATTTTTGAATAGGGTACTTAATCATTCTTCAATTTAACATTTTCCAAAGCCTTACAATCATATTTGCAACAAATACAGATGATATGTGTACCTGATTGTTCACTGGCTTACCCTCAGTGTCGGCTGACCATTATCTACGTAACTCCCATTGGGGACCAGGATCCATCAATGTTAAATACCACCTCGCTTGTCTTTTCTGGCACGTCTCTCAACATATCTATGAATAAGCTGAAAATAACAAACCATATGTTGCTTAAAATACTAGTGTAAAAGAGGGCCAGAAATGGTCCAGAATTGCTCACCTGATGACCTTTGTCCATTTTAGACACTTGCAACAGTCATAAAAGTGTGTCAAATAAGAGGTCTGGTAAGTTCAAAAGTTTTGCTTAAGGATTTGTTCAATATAACTTTTCAACTGAGTTTTAACCCCAGTATCACCATTTAATCAAACTTTTTTTTTTTCAGTCACTTTTCAGTGGCCCATTTATACTCCCCGTAATAGGTGGAGCAGGGGTCGGGGAGGACCATCCCCTGCTGCACCGTACAAAAATATAAATATTACATAGCAACAATGGTATAATGTACAGTAAATATACAATGTTCAGAAATTATTATGTACAATATATGTATAAAATAATGATATGAAAAATCGAAAGAATATATATCATTTTCTAGGACTGTATGTTTTTGATTTACCATGTTATCTTGGGGAATGCTTTTCAAAACAGTAAAAAAGATGCCTACAAAGAATATTTAAATTAAAAAAAAAAAAGAAAAAATAATAAATAGTGTTTTTCATCACTCCATCCATCTCCATAAGTTCCAAACCACTTAGATCTACACTGTCATCATTAACATTACAATAACTAAAAACAAATTGTATTTGTTACTATGCATGTGCCTTGGTAAACACAAGAATTTCAGAGATGCAGGTTGTCTGGCTGATAAGAAAAAAAAAAAGAAAGAAAAAAAAAAGAGAACTAATTCATTATGAGTTTTAGTTCATTCCATATATTGTCAAACACAGCAAGCTAATTATTTCGTGTTGCAATGCATTGAAGACACTTATAAGATTTTTTAATTCTATTTTTAAGAGCCTCAATGCATAATGGGCTTTGCAAACGCTTGGCAGAGAAAATATAATATTTGGTTTCTAGAAGTATGTATAGCTCTGCAGAGGAAAATTTATTTCCAATATTAAATATAAATGATTCTTCTACTAATGATATGTCAATGTTACTTGTTAAAAGCCAAAGTTTAAGTTTGGTGAGTAGAGATTGTGTTTCTGGACATGCCCAAAGCATATGAGTTAAAGTCTCCTGTTGTTGGCAATATTTACATAATGGACTATCAAGTATGTTTATCTTATGTAAAAATCTTCTAGTAGGGAGTATTCTGTGGTTAATTCGTATTTGGAACCATTGTAATGTTGTGCTCTGTGCACATTTGAAGGGGGCTAAATAAATTTCTTTCCAGGTTTCATCTTCTATATGATATATCTCTTCCCATTTGGCTTTTGAAGTTGGTTGATCTAAGTTTTTGTTTAGGATTAGATACATGTCATGGGATCCTTTCTTATTTTTCAAAAAAGGTTGGATATTGCTGGGAATAATCGGGTATGCTATTCTTTTAGGATATTTTTTAATGTTGAATTTATTTGCAAATGTCTTTATAGATGCAATGAGTCCACTGTATTGCATGAAGTTAGCTTTGACATTATAAAGTTTATTAAATTCTTCAATGGAATAAAATGAATCGCTAACCTTTATTAGATCATTTATGTAAAAAACTCCTTTGTCGTACCATTGTTTGTAAAATATTCCTTCACCACCAACTAAAATATTATGATTATAAAACAGCGGGTTGGATAAAAATGTGTGTTCTGTAGGACAATTATAATCCATCCAAGACAGTAACATATGCTTTAAGGACATCTTTCCAGAAATAGTTGCTTATTCTATTTATTAGGGATTCTGCATAAAGCTTACCTAGATTTATAATGTCTTTTAGGTTTAGTATATGGTTCATGGTATTTTGCCATTGTCCATTTTTTAGAGTTAGCCTTCTTATCCATGTTGATTTTAACCCATATATAAATGCTTTCAGATTGATCATTTTCAACCCTCCCTCACTATACTGTTTAATCAAAACACTACTTTTTATTTTCGCTGGTCCCTCCCATAGAAATTCGTAGAACATGTCACTGATTTTTTTAATAATGTAATCGCTAGTGTTTGGAAGAGAGATGAATAAATGGTTAAGAACTGGTAATAATAGAGTTTTTATTACTGTTATTTTACCTAACGGAGTTAAATATCTACGTTTCCAAAGCTTAATTAAATTCTGGATCTTCAAGATCTTATCAGTATAGTTAATATCTAATATCCTGTCTAGGTCTACATTAAAATTAATACCTAATAATTTAAATTGATTGGTTCCCCAAGCCAGCTTCCATCTTGTTTTAATTGAGTCTGTACTGTATTTTTTGGTTCCAATCCAGATTACCTGCGTTTTATCGAAATTAATCCTTAAACCAGATATACTTGCAAAGAAAGATAAGTCATTAAGAGTTTCATTGAGAGAGGTCTCTGAACCGTCTAGAATGACTGAAGTGTCATCCACGAACTGTGATAGTTTAAATTCATAATTGTTAATATGTATACCCTTTATCTTACTATTATTTCTTATCTTTATTGCTAAAATTTCAGCACATAAAATAAAAATGTATGGTGATAATGGATCGCCTTGACGACAACCTCTTCCTATGTTAAAAAATGTTGATAAAAAAACGCCCTGGTTAACAGATAGCTTGGCATTATTATAAAATAACTTTACCCATGATATAATTGAATCACCAAATTTAAAGAATGTTAAAACTCTATAGATATACGCCCATGAAAGTGAGTCAAAGGCTTTTTCGAAATCTACAAGTAATATGAGGCCGAGTAAATTATTTTCCTCTGCAAATTGCATAACATCAAATATCATTCTTGTGTTTTCCCCCATATATCGTCCAGAAATAAACCATGTTTGGCTTTCATTTATAACCTTGTGAAGAACAGTTTTAAATCTATTTGCTATAGCACCTGAGGCAATTTTATAAACACAATTTAGTAGTGATATTGGTCTGTAATTTTTTAGAAATCGTCTAGGCTTGTTATCCTTAGGTATAAGTGTAATGATTCCTTCTTTCTGAGTAATTGAAAGTTCCCCATTAATGTAACCATAGTTGATTGCCCTCACTACAAAATGCCCTTAGTGTTTCCAGAATACTTTAAAAAAATCTGCCCCAAATCCATCAGAACCAGGGGAACGGTTGTTTTTCATTCCATACAGTGACAAGGAAGCTTGTTTATATGTTAAAATGCCTTCTAGTGAATTAGATTCTTCAACTGTTAATTTTGGAATATCAATTCCTGAAAATGTTTTGTCTAAATCGGTATCTTTTAGCTCAGGATCTCTACTTGAATATAGATTTTCATAGAAGTTTTTTGTTTCGTTTAATATTTCTTTCTGACCTGTAATTATACTGCCATCGGGTTTTTCGATTTTTGGGATAATTTTACTACTAAAATTATGTCTTTCCAAATTACAGAAAAAGTTAGTGGGTTTTTCTCCATCTTCTATAAATTGTGCCCTTGATCTAATAAAATAACCATCCATCTTTTGCTTGCGAAGTAATAAAAGCTCTTCTTTCAACTGTTCTAAAACTGGCAGTTGTTCAGAAGTGAGGTGTTCTTCTAACCGTTTAATTTGATTAGTAAGATCATTCTCATGTGTTTCATTTAAAAAAAAATTGTAGCAGGAGTACGAGATGGATTTTCCTCTTAGTTCCATTAGCAATGTTTCTAAAAATAATTGATCGTTAATTGTAAACTGTAATTCATCATTAGATATGTTAATTATATTATTGATGTTATATACTGGTACAGCGTATTGTAATTTGATTTCCGTTATTTTATTGTTAATAATATCTAAGTATTCGATGTCACTATGAAGCGAATTGTTGTGTTTCCACAAGGGTTTTCCCTTTATAAATTCTGTAAAATTACAATTTAACATCGTAACGGAATGATCTGACCTATAGCTGGCATCAACTGTACATTTATTTACTGATGAAAGAAGACTTTCTGATATTAAAAAGAAATCAAGTCTTGCTTGTTTTAATGGTGTTTTTTTTCGCCATGTGTATCGTTTTAATTGAGGATAAAATTCTCTAGAAGGGTCAATAAGATTACATGTTGATTTTATATCTATTAATTTTTCTCTGGCATTTTTATTATTAATATTTTTATAATTGTAATAATCAAGTTTTGGATCTTGCACCAAGTTAAAATCGCCACACCATATCATATCATTATTATTCAACGTCTCTGCTAAGGTAATTATATTCTCAAAGAATGAAGGGGAGTCAGTGTTTGGTCCATACAATGAAATAAGAGTTAATCTCTTATTCTCGACTGTGAGATCTATAAAGTTTCCTTCAGTGTCATCTATATGATTATGTTTTTTATAGTCCAAGTCTTTGCTGAATAAAATTGCAACGCCTCGGGCATTGGACTTGCCGGAGCTGAATAAACAGTCATTACCCCATTCTGAGCGAATTAATCTCTCAGTATTCAATGTAGAATGAATATCTTGTAAACAGAATATATGGCACCGTTTGGATTTAATATAATTAAACACATCTAGGCGTTTCTCAGCTGAACCAAGGCCCTGACAATTTACTGATAAAATATTTACATCAGTCATCTACATGTATAGACGAAATGTAGATCAGCAGTATGGAAAGAATGGAGATACATGTAATGTCAAGATGAAAATGAAAAACAAGAAAAAGATGCAGAATGAAAACAGAGTTCTGCATATATCTAAGTGACAGCTAATAAACAGTCACATTTTGGCTAAAACCTATGATTGTATGTGCAAAATTTCAGTCTTAATAATTTAAGCCTTATGTTTAAATTAGACTTTGAAATAAGGGATTTACAGTTTTGCTAATTACTATAGTTGCCTCATATTAAATCATTCAATTACCAGTAGGTTATTTGCTAAATTACTCATAATTATAGTTCTATTTATATTTACACATTACATATTGTGCATCCATAATTATTAAGAGGTTAATATTATTATCTTTCTCATGTTATGGCATTTTATGTCTTATGACATTCCTGTGGCTATATCAAAATACACAAAAACAGTATTTTGGAAAAATTTAAGTCAAGATAAAAAAAAATTCTTCAAATATATCAAAGTTTATCTAAACAGTCACTTTTAAATATTTTTAAATACGAATCTCCTATCTGTATTTACTACCCTTGTCGTTATTATAAAAATAGGAATAAATCAAATTGCTACTTGATTGAGACATTGTGTAAAAGTTATGTCCTCATTTTATCCACAAATATTTATGCAGTTAAGCTTGTCACCTGACATTACCTGAGTAAAATAACAGTAAATCCATGTGTAACCTGGTCCATTACAACTATTGAGTAATAAATTAAATACTATTAAAAACATCACTATTAAACACCTATACTGTATGATCTGGCTAGCACTGTCAGCATTTATATTGAATAGGGTCAACACTTCAGTATTGTTCATTGTCCATGTCTTTACTATATTATACTCTCCCATAGCATCACACTTTATTAATGCATGTTCTAAAAAATGTCACACGGTATTAGATAGTAAAAGACAAAGAGAGAAATGAATAAACACAAAATCCTTTCATTTCACCGGAATAGATTGTGGTATTAGTCTTGCAGTTATATTTCGTAAGCACAATCATGCAAAAAAAAGCAAAAAGAAAAACAAAAGCATATAGTATACTCCTTAATAAAAAAGAACAATCGCTCTACACCGTCCACAGAATATTGTCAAAATTATTAAATTAAGTGAAAAGTTTAATCCGTAAATCACTACCCTTCTCTTTCATTTTTAATAATATCCAGAATGTCATCAAATAAGTCAAATTTGTGGCGGGTTCCGTCTGCTGTCCTTCCATATACGGCTCCATTGAAATACCAGGCCTGGTCTATTTGTGTATGGGAAACAAGTCGTTGGATCAGCTGGGCGTTTAGTTTGGTAACATCGTCCACGAGTCGGTTTCCACGGGCTTTGAAGGCAGAACAGTGCCTCATTACTTTTGCCTTCTCATTGTTATTGATTAATTTAATCAAGAGTGGTTTGGCACGTCCAGGTTTCTCAGGTATCCGGTGTATTGCCATGATTTTTGATGAGTCAATGGCGATACCCTCCTTATTGAATAGGCCCGATACCTCGGAGATGAGGTCTGCTTCTGTTTCGGTGTCCTTTTCTGGTAAGTCCATTACCTTAATATTATTCTTGCGTGAATACTGCTCATTGTGGTTTCCTTTCGCAAGTGCTTGTTTGGACCTAGTGTCGCTATCTTCAATTTTTATATTTTGAGTCTTTATTTGGCTTTTAATGTTTATGAGTTCCTTCTTCAAGGAGGTATTCTCAGCCTCAAGATGCTTCACTATCTCATTCAACGCTTTAGTTTTCTCCTCAACTTTCACCGAAATGGTCATCTCCATATTTTCATTTAAGTCCGAGATGATTTTTGAGATTGTTTTTTTTATAAAGTTTTCCATCTCATCCTTTTTCAAGAGTTCGGAGAGATGTTCCTTTACAGATTTCATATCTTCAGACAGGCTTTCCAGTTGGTGACTCATCATTGCCATTTCCTCGACACTCGAGTTAGGGGATACTTCTGAATTTGTCCGCTTTGATGCCGGAGGCTTGTTGGCCGAAGTAGTGTTCACTGTCCCAGTGTTTCCCTTTGCCAGAATCTTGGCAGCTTTTAACAGATCACCCTTATTCATGGTTAAATCCAGTTGAGATTATAATCTCCAAGGTAAAATGTACAAGCCAATATCCCTCTAATATCCCTCTAACAGGTAAACTCAGGTAATCCAGGTGTAAATTCCTTTGTTAGAATGTGAAGAAAATGAAAATTGTTCAATAACTCTTAAATTTCTCCTTTTTTCCGAAAAATAAAGTTATAAAATGTTGCAGTCAACATTCATACTTCAATTTCGACATAAATCATTACTTTGTCACTAATATTTAAGGTTAAATAACCAAAAATGTGAGCAGTGAATAAACCTAAAACATCACTGCTAAAAGCCCTAGGCCAAAAAAACCATTTAATCAAACTTGATAGAGCATAAGCTGATGCCACATGAAATATATGAAAGCTAAATATCGTGTGCTTTCTAAGAAGGTTGTTTAAGTTTTCCTCTGTATATAAGTCTATGTAAAACATGTGACCAAGGGTCTACAACTGATCAATTAGAAACATTAACTTGTAAAAGCCTCTAACAGAATCATCAACTTGTAAAAGCCTCTACCTGAATCATTAACTTGCAAAAGCCTCTACCTGAATCATGAACTTGTAAAAGCCTCTACCTGAATCATGAACTTGTAAAAGCCTCTACCCAAATGATGAACTTGTAAAAGCCTCTACATGAATCATGCACTTGTAAAAGCCTCTACCTGAATCATTAACTTGTAAAAGCCTCTACCGGAATCATTAACTTGTAATAGCCTTTACCTGAATCATTAACTTGTAAAAGCCTCTACCTGAATCATGAACTTGTTAAAGCCTCTACCTGAATCATGAATTTGTAATAGCCTTTACCTGAATCATTAACTTGTAAAAGCCTCAACCTGAATCATTAACTTGTAAAACTCTCTACCTGAATCATTAACTTGTAAAAGCCTCTACCAGAATCATTAACTTGTAAAAGCCTCTACCAGAATCATGAACTTGTAAAAGCCTCTACCTGAATATTGAACTTGTAAAGTCCTCTACCTGAATCATTAACCCTTAACCCACTACATATATATATAATGGACTGTTCTTTCTTTGAATTAAGACCATTCCATTTATGTTACAAAGGGGTGTTTTGGGAAAATTACTCATCAGCAGCCGCACATTGTAAACCCTGATCGGACTCGCAGGCTGATCTGGGTTTACAATGGACACAAAGGCTATTATAGTCGTGCCTAGCAGATTAAGAGTTAATTTGCATAAGCCTCTACCAAAATCAAAAACTTTTAAAAGAATCTACCTGAATCATCAACTTGTTAAAGCATCTACCAGAATCATGAACTTGTAAAAGCCTATACCAGAATCATTAACTTGTAAAAGCCTCTACCTGAATCATTAACTGGTAAAAGCCTCTACCCGAATCATTAACCTGTAAAAGCCTCTACATAAATCATTAACTTGTAAAAGCCTCTAACAGAAGCATTAACTTGTAAAAGCCTCTACCAGAATCATAACCTGTAAAGCCTTACCTTGTAAAAGCCTCTAATAGAAGCATTAACTTGTAAAAGCCTCTACCAGAAGCATTAACCTGTAAAGGCCTCTACCTAAATGATTAACTTGTAAAAGCCTCTACCAGAATCATTAACCTGTAAAGGCGTCTACCTGAATCATTAACTTGCATCAGCCTCCACCCGAATCATTAACCTGTAAAAGCTTCTACCAGAATCCTTAACCTGTAAAAGCCTCTACATGAACCATTAACTTGTAAAAGCCTCTAACAGAAGCATTAACTTGTAAAAGCTTCTGCCGGAATCATTAACCTGTAAAAGCTTCTACCAGAATCATTAACCTGTAAAGGCTTCTACCTGAATCATTAACTTGCATAAGCCTCTACAGAATCATTAACTTGTAAAAGCCTCTACCAGTATCATTAACCTGTAAAAGCAAGTCACATATGATCAGGGTGACCTGTTTTTCAAACAAATGCTCATTACTCCTCCAGATGTATTCTGTGTTTGTTACATTACTGGAATTAACCAAAAATATAAGTGTAAAAGCTAGGCCAATGCCTGTGGTAGTACACATCTAGATGTATCCATGTATGCATTGGAAAGAGTATAAGTTTAATGATAGCTTTAAAACAAATGCAAATCCAAATAAAGTAGGATCACTGTTGTTCATGGTATTTATACTTTTGGTACGTATGTATTGCACTCATCTAGATGTATTGTGTATGAAGTTCCTACCAATCTATGACAGCTCAATGGAGGGAGCTTAGTGTCCTAGTGCAGCCTACCAATCTATGACAGCTCAATGGATGGAGCTTGGTGTCCTAGTGCAACCAACCCATCTATGACTCCTCAATGAAGGGAGCTTGATGTCCTAGTACAACCTACCCATCTATGACAGCTCATTGATGGATGCTTGATGTCCTAGTGAAACCTACCCATCTATGACAGCTCACTGATGGATGCTTGATGTCCTAGTGCAACCTACCCATCTATGACAGCTCAATGAAGGGAGCTTGACGTCCTAGTACAACCTACCCATCTATGACAGCTCAATCAAGGGAGCTTGATGTCCTAGTGCAACCTATCCATCTATGACAGCTCAATCAAGGGAGCTTGATGTCCTAGTGCAACCAACCCTTCTATGACAGCTCAATAAAGGGAGCTTGATGTCCTCGTGCATCCTGCCCATATATGACAGCTCAATGAATGCAGCTTGATGTCCTAGTCCAACCTACCCATCTATGACAGCTCAATGAAGGGAGCTTTATGTCCTAGTGCAACCTATCCATATATGACAGCTCAATGAAGGGAGCTTGAGGTCCTAGTACAATTTACACATCTATGACAGCTCAATGAAGGGAGCTTGATGTCCTAGTGCAACCTACCCATCTATGACAACTCAATCAAGGGAGCTTGATGTCCTTGTGCAACTTACCCATCTATGACAGCTCAATGAATGCAGCTTGATGTCCTAGTGCAACCTATCCATCTATGACAGCTCAATCATGGGAGCTTGATGTCCTAGTGCAACTTACCCCTCTATGACAGCTCAATCATGGGAGCTTGATGTCCTAGTGCAACTTACCCCTCTATGACAGCTCAATGAATGCAGCTTGATGACCTAGTGCAACCTACCCATCTATGACAGCTCAATCAAGGGAGCTTGATGTCCTAGTGCAACCTACCGATCTATGACAGCTCAATGAATGCAGCTTGATGTCCTAGTGTAACCTACCCATCTATGACAGCTCAATGAAGGGAGCTTGATGTCCTAGTGCAACCTATCCATCTATGACAGCTCAATGAAGGGACCTTGATGTCCTAGTGCAACCTATCCATCTATGACTGTTCATTGATGGTAGCTTGATGTCCTAGTGCAACCTATCCATATATGACAGCTCAATGAAAGGAGCTTGATGTCCTAGTGTAACCTACCCATCTATGACAGCTCAATGAAGGGAGCTTGGTGTCCTAGTGCAACCTACCCATCCATGACAGCTCAATGAAGGGAGCTTGATGTCCTAGTGCAATCTACCGATCTATGACAGATCAATGAATGCAGCTTGTCCTCGTGCAATATACCCATCTATGACAGCTCAATGAAGGGAGCTTGATGTCCTAGTGCAACTTATCCATATATGACGGCTCAATGAAGGGAGCTTGATGTCCTAGTGCAAGTTATCCATATATGACAGCTCAATGAAGGGAGCTTGATGTCCTAGTGCAACCTATCTGCAACCTACCAATCTATGACAGCTCAATGAATGGAGCCTGATGTTCTAGTGCAACCTATACATCTAGACTGTTCATCGATGGGAGCTTGATGTCCTAGTGCAACATATCAATATATGACAGCTCAATGAAAGGAGCTTGATGTCCTAGTGTAACCTACCCATCTATGAGAGCTCAATGAAGTGAGCTTGATGTCACAGCGCAACCTATCTGCAACCTACCCATCTATGACAGCTCAATGAAGGGAGCTTGATGTCCTAGTGCAAACTATCAATATATGACAGCTCAATGAAAGGAGCTTGATGCCCTAGTGCAACCTATCTGCAACCTACCCATCTATGACAGCTCAATGAAGGGAGCTTGATGTTCTAGTGCAACCTATCCATCTAGACTGTTCATTGATGGGAGCTGCTTGATGTCCAAGTGCAACCTATCAATATATGACAGCTCAGTGAAAGGAGCTTGATGTCCTAGTGTAACCTACCATCTATGACAGCTCAATGAAGGCAGCGTAATGTCCTTGTGCAACCTATCTATCTATGGCAGCATAATGAAGGGAGCTTGATGTCCTAGTGCAGCCTACCCATCTATGATAGCTCACTGATGGATGCTTGAAGTCCTAGTGCAACCTACCCATCTATGACAGCAAAATGAAGGGAGCTTGATGTCCTAGTGCAACCTACCCATCTATGACAACTCACTGATGGGTGCTTGACGTCATAGTACAACCTACCCATCTAGGACAGCTCAATGAAAGGAGCTTGATGTCCTAGTGCAACCTACCCATCTATGACAGATGAATGAAGGGAGCTTGATGTCCTAGTGCAGCCTACCCATCTATGACAGCTCAATGAAGGGAGCTTGATGTCCTAATGCAACCTACCCATCTATGACAACTCAATGAAAGGAGTTTGATGTCCTAGTGCAGCATATCCATATATGACAGCTCAATGAAGGGAGCTTGATGTCCTAATGCAACCTACCCATCTATGACAACTCAGTGAAGGGAGCTTGATGTCCTAATGCAACATACCCATCTATGACAGCTCAATGAAGGGAGCTTCATGTCCTAATGCAGCCTACCCATCTATGACAACTCATTGAAGGGAGCTTCATGTCCTAATGCAGCCTACCCATCTATGACAACTCAATGAAGGGAGCTTCATGTCCTAATGCAACCTACCCATCTATGACAGCTCAATGAAGGGAGCTTGATGTCCTAGTGCAGCCTACCCATCTATGACAGCTCAATGAAGGGAGCTTGATGTCCTAATGCAACCTACCCATCTATGACAACTCGATGAAGGGAGCTTCATGTCCTAGTGTAACCTATTACTCACCAAAATCAAAACATATACCCTTTTTTGCTGGTATTCCCATAGGCGAGTTTTTGAAGGCATGGGATAGCTTGAACAGCGCTTTAATCAAGCAATGTTTGACGTTTTTAAGCACACTTTACTGAGTACTAAATCTTCCTAAACAGTTTCAAATTTTGCCAAGCAATACTCTTTTATGGATGCTATGGAAACCTTATAAGGAGGTAATGATTATTGATAATCAAAATCTGCTACCTACACAATTGGTGTCGTTTTTCTGATTTTTTTTCGAAAGCAACGTATGGAGATATTGTCTTGGACAAATTGAGGTAATGTTTGCAGATTGTGTGTTTTTTTTACTAAAAATGCATGGATTAAGAAAAAGGGGGATAACTCCCTTGTGTACTGAACTTTTCAAAAAGAAATTTTGTTTGGACTATTGGTGGTGGTCGATCTTATTATTCTATATACATCATTTATTATTTCCCGTTTTGCTCTCTATATAATAGGGGAAAGAAAAAGAAGTACTTTTTATTTTTGCTCAGTATATGACAGCTTAATGAAGGGAGCTTGATGTCCTAGTGCAACATACTCATCTATAACAGCTCAGTGAAGGGAGCGTGATGCCCTAGTGCAGCCTACCCAGTGATGACAACTCAATGAAGGGAGCTTGATGTCCTAGTGCAACCTATCCATCTATGACAGCTCAATCATGGGAGCTTGATGTCCTAGTGCAACTTACCCATCTATGACAGCTCAATGAATGCATTGATGGATGCTTGATGCCCTAGTGCAACCTACCCATCTAAGACAGCTCATTTATGGATGCCTGATGTCCTAGTGCAACCTACCCATCTATGACAGCTCATTGAAGGATGCTTGATGTCCTAGTGCAACCTATCCATATATGACAGCTCATTGAGGGATGCTTGATGTCCTAGTGCAACCTATCCATATGACAGCTCACTGATGGGAGCTTGATGTCCTAGTGCAACCTACCCATCTATGCCAGATGAATGAATGCAACTTGATGTACTAGTGCAGCCTACCCATCTATGACAGCTCATTGAAGGATGCTTGATGTCCTAGTGCAACCTATCCATATATGACAACTCACTGATGGATGCTTGATGTCCTAGTGCAACCTACCCATCTATGCCAGATGAATGAATGCAACTTGATGTACTAGTTCAGCCTACCCATCTATGACAGCTCATTGAAGGATGCTTGATGTCCTAGTGCAACCTACTCATATGACAGCTCACTGATGGGAGCTTGATGTCCTAGTGCAACCTACCCATCTATGCCAGATGAATGAATGCAGCTAGATGTACTAGTGCAGCCTACCCATCTATGACAGCTCAATGAAGGGAGCTTGATGTCCTAGTGCAACCTATCCATATGACAGCTCATTGATGGATGCTTGATGTCCTAGTGCAACCTACCCATATGACAGCTCATTGATGGGAGCTTGATGTCTTAGTGCAACCTACCCATATGACAGCTCATTGATGGGAGCTTGATGTCATAGTACAAGCTCATTGATGGGAGCTTGATGTCCTAGTGCAACCTACCCATATGACAGCTCACTGATGGGAGCTTGATGTCCTAGTGCAACCTACCCATATGACAGCTCATTGATGGGAGCTTGATGTCCTAGTGCAACCTACCCATATTACAGCTCATTGATTGAAGCTTGATGTCCTAGTGCAACCTATCCATATGACAGCTCACTGATGGGAGCTTGATGTCCTAGTGCAAACTACCCATCTATGACAGCTCACTGATATTACAGCTCGAGGAAGGGAGTTTGGTGTCCTCCTTGGATTTGTGACTCCTTGGTGTAGTCAAATAGAGCCTAGAAAAACCATTTCCCTGCCTTATTTGTGATACAAAATGCACACTTTTGATTGTTGCCATTATTACTTCTCGCCTCTCACCTCTGCGGGTTCGAATCCCACTGGGAGCTAGACTTGTGAGGAAGTGTTAATTCTTACAGATGGCGGGAGATGTACAGCACTGGTTCTACCCAGGAAAAGCGGGTAGTCTGCCTCCACCACAAAATAGAATATAAACAAGAGGGCCATGATGGCCCCCTATTTACTCACCTGAGTAAATCTAAACCAATAAAACACACTAAACACAATTGCTATTAGGTTTTCTTTGGGATCCAAATGTAAACTTGTGATAAATAGGATGGGGCAAATTCTGACCACTTGGTTCACCATTTCAACAAACTTGATGCAATACAATACATAATTTTACCCCAGGTTCAATATTTGTACAATCTTTGTCTAGGATCAGTAGATGATGGTACATGCAAATTATCTGATTCAAAACTTGTGGTTTCAGACAAGAAGATTTTTAAAGTTTTCTAATATAGTTATATACGGAAACTTGCACCGCCCCTGGCGGTCATGTTTTTGGCAGATTAACCCAGTCTGAACAATCTTAATTAATTATTACTGCTAATAATTAATAATTATTTTGAAATCCATCAAGTAGTTTCAGACGAGAAGGTTTTTTTAAGATTTCCATATTGAAATATAGCAAAAATAAGCCCGCCCTCTGGCGGCCATGTTTTTTGACGAATCAACCCGGCTTGAACAATCTTGATAGAGGCCCACCCAAACATCATTTCTGTGAAATTAATTTGAAATCCATCAAGCAGTTTCAGACAAGAAGATTTTTTAAGATTTCCATATAGAAATATAGCAAAAATAACCCCGCCCTTTGGCGGCCATGTTTTTTGAAGAATCAACCCGGCTTGAAGAATCTTGATAGAGGTCCACCCAAACATCATTTCTGTGAAATTATTTTGAAATCCATCAAGCTGTTTCAGACAAGAAGATTTTTAAAAGTTTTTCCATTTAGTTACATAGGGAAACTGCCCCGCCCCCTGGCGGCCATGTTTTTGGCAAATCATTGCTGCTTGAACAATCTTGGTAGAGGGTCACTCAAACATCATTTCTGTGAAAATTAATTTAAAATCCATCAAGCGGTTTCAGATGAGATTTTTTTAAGATTTCCATACAGAAATATAGCAAAAATAACCCCGCCAGAGGGCTGCTTGAACAATCTTGGTAGAGGGTCACTCAAACATCATTTCTGTAAATGTTAATTTGAAATCCATCATGCGGTTTCAGATGAGATTTCCATATAGCAAAAAAAACACCGCGGCCATGTGTTTTGAAGATTCTTGGTAGAGGTCCATCCAAACATCATTTCATTTTTGTGAAATTAATTTGAAAAAATTAATTTGAAATCCATCAAGCGGTTCCAGATGAGAAGATTTTTTTAAGATTTCCATATAGAAATATAGCAAAAATAAGCACCGCCGTCTGGTGGCCATGTTTTTTGACGAATCAACCCGGCTTGAACAATCTTGATAGAGGCCCACCCAAACATCATTTCTGTGAAATTAATTTGAAATCCATCAAGCAGTTTCAGACAAGAAGATTTTTTAAGATTTCCATATAGAAATATAGCAAAAATAACCCCGCCCTTTGGCGGCCATGTTTTTTGAAGAATCAACCCGGCTTGAAGAATCTTGATAGAGGTCCACCCAAACATCATTTCTGTGAAATTATTTTGAAATCCATCAAGCTGTTTCAGACAAGAAGATTTTTAAAAGTTTTTCCATTTAGTTACATAGGGAAACTGCCCCGCCCCCTGGCGGCCATGTTTTTGGCAAATCATTGCTGCTTGAACAATCTTGGTAGAGGGTCACTCAAACATCATTTCTGTGAAAATTAATTTAAAATCCATCAAGCGGTTTCAGATGAGATTTTTTTAAGATTTCCATACAGAAATATAGCAAAAATAACCCCGCCAGAGGGCTGCTTGAACAATCTTGGTAGAGGGTCACTCAAACATCATTTCTGTGAATGTTAATTTGAAATCCATAATGCGGTTTCAGATGAGATTTCCATATAGCAAAAAAAAACACCACGGCCATGTGTTTTGAAGATTCTTGGTAGAGGTCCATCCAAACATCATTTCATTTTTGTGAAATTAATTTGAAAAAATTAATTTGAAATCCATCAAGCGGTTCCAGATGAGAAGATTTTTTTAAGATTTCCATATAGAAATATAGCAAAAATAAGCACCGCCGTCTGGTGGCCATGTTTTTTGACGAATCAACCCGGCTTGAACAATCTTGGTAGAGGTCCAACCAAACATCATTTCTGTGAAATTATTCTGAAATCAAGTCAGTAGTTTTAGAGAAGAAGATTTTTAAAGTTTTCCAGCTTTTTTTCTTTCGGTTGCCATGGCAACCCAAGTTCTGAATGGATTTCCATAATTTGAACAATCTTGAGAGAAGACTACCCAAGGATCATTCCTGTGAAGTTTCGTCAAAATTGGCCAAGTGGTTTCAGTGGAGGTTGTTTGAAGCAATTGTGGACTGACACACAGACGCACGACGGATGAGTCTTTAAGGGCGATCACAATAGCTCAGGTGAGCTAACAAATTGACTATCAAGAGGTTTCAGATGAGATTTTTTTAAGATTTCCATATAGAAATATAGCAAAACAAGAGGTCAATGACCTTGAAGCTCTACTGATTGATTTTGATTTCAGGAAGTAGTCGCTACAGACTTGTTTTTTGAAAATCTATTTTTAACCGTGGCGGCCATCTTGAATTTCTGGCCGACCTGAAATTTTGCTAGGATCAATAAGACATTAAGAGCAACATTCCTGTGAAGTTTCATGAAAATCCGTCAAGTAGTTTCAGAGGAGTAGTCGCTTCAAGTTTTCATTATATAACTCTATGTAAACAAAGATGGCCGCTGGTAGCCATGTTTAACGTCAAATCAAAACGATTTTCGACAAGGACCAACATCATGTCATACTGATCATTTTAGAAAAAGTCCCATATCAATATCTCTTATAGTTTTGAAGAAGTAGTCGCTACAAACTTATTTATTTTAAATCTATTTTTAGCTGTGGCGGCCATCTTGAATTTCCGGCCGACCTGAAATTTTTCTAGGATCAACTAGACATCAAGAGCAACATTCCTGTGAAGTTTCATGAACATCCGTCAAGTAGTTTCAGAGGAGTAGTCGCTACAAGTTTTTACAATATAACTTTATATAACCAAAGATGGCCACTGGCAGCCATGTTTAACGTCGAATCAAAATAATTTTCCACAAGGATCAACATCATGTCATGCTGATCATTTTAGAAAAAGTCCCATATCAATATCACTTATAGTTTTCAAGAAGTAGTCGCTACAAACTTATTTTTTAAAAATCTATTTTTAGCTGTGACGGCCATCTTGAATTTCTGGCAGATCTGAAATTTTGCTAGGATCAATTAGACATCAAGAGCAACATTCCTGTAAAGTTTCATGACAATCCGTCAAGTAGTTTCAGAGGAGTAGTCGCTACAAGTTTTTACTATATAACTCTATGTAAACAAAGATGGCCGCTGGCAGCCATGTTTAACGTTGAATCAAAATGATTTTTGACAAGGATCAACATCATGTCATGCTGATCATTTTAGAAAAAGTCCCATATCAATATCACTTATAGTTTTCAAGAAGTAGTCGCTACAAACTTGTATTTTAAAACTCTATTTTTAGCTTTGGCGGCCATCTTGGATTTTACATCAACATGAATTTTTGCTACGATCAACTAGACTTTATGGGCAACATTTCTGTAAAGTTTCATGAATATCCATCCAGTAGTTTCAGAGGAGTTGTCGCTACAAATAAAAGTTTACGGACAGACGGACGACGCACCACGGCATAAGCTCTGCTGATCTCTGTTCAGTAGAGCTAAAAAAGCACCGCCGTCTGGCGGCCATGTTTTTTGACAAATCAACCAGGCTTGAACAATCTTGGTAGAGGTCCACCCAAACATCATTTCTGTGAAATTATTCTGAAATCGAGTCAGTAGTTTTAGAGAAGAAGATTTTTAAAGTTTTCCAGCTTTTTTTTTTCCAGTTGCCATGGCAACCCAAGTTCTGAATGGATTTCCATAATTTGAACAATCTTGAGAGAAGACTACCCAAGGATCATTCTGGCCAAGCGGTTTCAGTGGAGGTTGTTTGAAGCAATTGTGGACTGACACACAGACGCACGACGGATGAGTCTTTAAGGGCGTTCACAATAGCTCAGGTGAGCTAACAAATTGACTATCAAAATTATAATCTGCATAAAAATATAATTATATAAATTGACCAACAAAGAAAGAAAATCAATGGTGCAATGACACCTATAACCTCCCCATCTATGACAAAATTAGCATTTTTTGCCTCTTGACATACATCCTTCCTATATAAAACGAAGAAAGAAAATCAATGGTACAAGAACACTTATAACCTACCCATCTATGACAAAATGAGCATTTTTTGTCTCTTGATATACATCCTTTCTATATACAAGAAATCTGCGGATTCACATGTCTCGCCTAACGGGGGCTGGACTTAAAAATAAAAAGGTCAATGATGCTTAAATGAAAGTTTGTAAACATTTTAGTTACTAACAAGAAAGAGGGCCTGTGGACGCTCTACTGGTCAACATGGCTCTTATAACATCAATGAAGTGAGACTGCCATTTACGTTTTTTGGAAAGTTTTGGGCAAAATACAGCTTTTCAACTAAATCAAGGGCCATAACTAAAGAATCTGGTAAAGTTTGGTAAAGATCAGATGAAAAATGAAGGCCCTACCATATTAATGAGGCAAAATATAGCATTTTTAACTAAATCAAGAGCCATTACTCCTCTGTTACTGGTCCGACTGGTCCGACTGGTCCAACATAGAAAAAAATTGTAAAAAAAAAAATTGTAAAAAAAAATCAATAAATAATATTAAATACAAAAAGAAGAAAGTCATAAAATCTGGTAAAGTTTGGCAAAGATCAGATGCAAAATGAAGGCCCTATCGTAAGACGAGGCAAATTATAACATTTTTAACAAAATCAAGGGCCATAACTCCATTGTTACTGGTCCGATCTCTCTGGTTTTCGAACTTGACCGAGCTTTTATTGACATTAACAATCTGATAAAGTTTGGTAAAGATCGCATAAAAAATAGTCTTAACGAAGCAAAATATAGCATTTTGAACTAAATCAAGGGCCATAACTCCGCTGTTGTCCGATATGAATGGTTTTCGAACTTGTCCGAGCTTTCATTGATAAAGTTTGGTAAAGATCGGATGAACAATGAAGGCCCCTATCGTCTCAATGAGGCAAAATATAGCATTTTTAACTAAATCAAGGGAAATAACTCAGCTGTTAATGGTCAAATCTAGCTGGTTTTCGAACTTGTCCGAGCTTTCATTGATATTAACAATCTGTGCAAGTTTGGTAAAGATCAAATAATAAATGAAGGTGCTAGAGTGTTCACAAAGCTTAATATGGCATTTTTCAGAAAAACAAGGGCCATAACTCCTGTGAAATTATTTCAATCGTGCCGAATTTCGAACTTGTTCGAGCTTTCATTGATATAAAGACACTGACAAAGTTAAGTAAAGATCCGATTAATATTGAAGGCCCTAGAGTGTTCACAAGGCAGAAAATGGCATTTTTCAGGAAAAAAAGGGCCATAACTCTGGCGTTACAGACCTAATTCAGCTGATTTTCGAACTTGTCCAAGCTATAATTGGTATTAACAATCTGTGCAAGTTTGGTAACGATCAAATAATAAATAAAGGTGCTAGAGCGTTCACAAGGCAGAAAATAGCAATTTTCAGAAAAGACAAGGGCCATAACTCCGGTGTTACTGATCCGATTTGGCTGGTTTTCGAACTTGTCCGAGCTTTCATTGATATTAACGATCTGTGTAAGTTTGGTAAAGATCAAATTATCAATGAAGGTGCTAGAGTGTTCACAAGGCTTAATATGGCATTTTTCAGCAAAACAAGGGCCGTAACTCCGGTGAAATTATTCCGATCCGACTGGTTTTCAAACTTGTCCGCGCTTTCATTGATATAAAGACACTGGCAAAGTTTCGTAAAGATTCAATTAATAATGAAGGCCCTAGAGTGTTCACAAGGCAAAAGTTAACGGACGACAGACGACGGACGGACGACGGACAACTCGCCATCCCATAAGCTCTGCTGGCCAAAGGCCAGCAGAGCTAAAAACAGGGAGTAAGTATACGGGGAGGAGAAACGGATCGTTTTGCCGTTTTATGTTGTCGCGCGTGTTTCACTACTGCGTGAAAATGACTACTTCCGGTTGTTTTGCGCGTGTGTGAAAAACAGCAAATTCTTATAAATTATTACACATACAAACTCAATAAAGGTGCGAAATGTAAACATAAGTATTATATTTTCACATTGTGTCCTCTGATACAGAGCGTGTATTTGTTTGCATGTATAAAAGCACATTTTAACAGACGGTTCCGTGTAATAAAGATGGCGCCACTCTGCGCCAAATAAAAAATGGTGACAAGTGTATATTCAAGGTGGTGATTATATAAGATAAAGCCTAAAAAGTGGTGATGAAAATGTGCCTTTTGAGATATCAGCTGAAATTTTTAATTTTTCAAAATCAGCGAACTTGAACAAAAGCACTGCCAAGTTTCGTCGAAGTCCAACAAGGCGTTTAGGAGGCGTAGCGCCGACAAGAAATTTAAAAGTAAAAATGTCAAGGGGCCGAAACTCCATCAAAAATCAACAACTGGAAAAAAATGCAACAGGCACAACTAGAAATCATAGCAATGCTTCCTGCTAACATGGCGTTAACACAGTCATTAAAAAAAATCTAGGAGGAGTAGTCGCTACAAATAAAAGTTAACGGACGGACGGACGGACAGACGGACGACGGACGCCGCACCACGGCATAAGCTCTGCTGATCTCTGATCAGTAAGCTAAAAGACCAAACCCCCCCCCAAAAAAACCCCCAACAACATAACTATGTAAAACTGATCCAACAAGGACCCCTAAGCTCCCAATACAGAAAACATGAACTAAGGTTTCTTATGAGATAAAAACAACTAAATAAATAAATAAATGAAAAAAAAAAAAGGAAATAAATAAATAAATTAATTAAAATATTAAAAATAACTCTATGTAAACTGATCCAACAAGGGCCCTTAAGCTCCCAATAAAAGAAACAAGAGGTCAATGACCTTGAAGCTCTACTGATAGATTTTGATAGCTTGATCAGCCATGGGAACCTGTGAAAAATTATGGAAATAATTTCAGAGAAGTAGTCGCCACAAGTTTTTCCTATTATCACTCTATCTAAAAAAAGATGGTCGCAGGCCAATGTTTGACATAGAATCAATGAATTTTGTTTAGGACCAACTACATGTCATGCCAGTCATTTTAGTAAAGGTTCCAAATCAATACCACTTATGTTTTTTGGTAAGTAGTTGCCACAAACGAGTATTTAAGCTGTGGCAGCCATCTTGAATTTCCGGCCAACCTGATCTTTACTTAATGGAACTGACTGGATATCAAAACCAACATTCCTGTTAAGTTTTATAAAGATCATTTTGGTAAAGGTACCAATCCACTTACGGTTTAAGAGAAGTAGTTGCCACAAAATTGTATTTAATCAATATATTTTTAGA
Source organism: Cyrtodaria siliqua (assembly GCA_037043455.1). Taxonomy (NCBI): domain Eukaryota; kingdom Metazoa; phylum Mollusca; class Bivalvia; order Adapedonta; family Hiatellidae; genus Cyrtodaria; species Cyrtodaria siliqua. The sequence continues at coordinate 69,839 of JAWPHD010007854.1, read as the reverse complement.
CATGGTGGCCATCTTGAATTTTAGGCCAACCTGATTTTTACTTAGAACCAACTAGACATCAAGAGCAATATTCCTATATTCCTAAATATTATGATTTATTATGCAACATTATAATCTCATTCCATTTTATCCTACTCCTAAAGAATATATTTTTTTCCAGCTTATAAAAATGTCATAATGCTACCAAAAAGTTTAATTATAAAACTATATCAATTAAATCCCTTACAACATCAACCTTAGTATATCCTCTTTTTTCAAATGGAATGATCTGTATTCAGAAATATAGCAGGTGTGTAGACCTGGTCATGTTATGCAATTTCTCCTGAGAATTATATTACTATCTCAGTAGATTTGCTATTGTCTCGGGTTATAGTTGGAAAATCAGAATTAAAATAAAATCTTAAAATCCTACAATTTGTTTTCAGTCTTTTTCTGAGAGTCAAAATACAAAAGAGACTAAATCCTTACCCCTCTATGAATGTATAATGGACTGTCCTTTTAATTTGGACCAGTCCATTTGAGGTACAAAGGGGTGTTTCGATCAAATGACTGATGAGCACCAAGACAGTTAAACCCTGCAAGATGTCGTCCCAGTCATTTTGGTAACGGTTCCAAATCAATATCACTTATGTTTTTTGAAAAGTAGTCACCACAAAATCGCATTTTTTAAATCTATTTTTAACCATTGCGGCCATCTTGAATTTGCGACCGACCTGAGCTTTTGCTAGGATCAACTAGACATCAAGAGCAACATTCCTGTGAAGTTTCATGAAAATCCGTCAGGTAGTTTCAGAGGAGTAGTCACTACAAGTTTTCATTATATAACTCTAAGTAAACAAATATGGCCGCCAGCGCTGGCGGCCATATTTAATGTCGAATCAAAATATTTAATGTCAAATCAAAATAACTGGATCAACATCATGTCATGTTGATCATTTTAGAAAAAGTCCCATATCAATATCAATTATAGTTTTCAAGTAGTCACTAAAGACGTACCCCAAGGTTCTGTCTTCGGGCCAATTCTCTTTCTACCATTCATAAATGACCTACTCAAAATAATTTTCAACAAGAATCAACATCAGATCATACTGATCATTTTAGAAAAAGTCCCATATCAATATCACTTATAATTTTCAAGAAGTAGTCGCTACAATCTTGTATTTTGAAAATCTATTTTTAGCCATGGCGGCCATCTTGAATTTCCGGCCGACCTGAAATTTTGTTAGGATCAATTAGACATCAAGAGCAACATTCAAGTAAAGTTTCATGAAAATCCATCAAGTAAATTAAGAGGAGTAGTCGCTACAAGTTTTCATTATATAACTATGTAAACAAAGATGGCCGCTGGCGGCCATGTTTAACAACAAACAAAATATTTTTTGACAAGGATCAACATCATGTCATACTGATCATTTTAGAAAAAGTCCCATATCAATATCATTTATAGTTTTCAAGAAGTAGTCACTACAAACTTGCATTATGAAAACCTATTTTTAGCCATGGTGGCCATCTTGAATTTCCGGCCGACCTGAAATTTTCCTAGGATCAATTAGACATCAAGAGCAACATTCCTGTGAAGTTTCATGAAAATCCTCCGAGTAGTTACAGAGGAATAGTCGTTACAAGTTTTTACAGGGAATGTAGCGACACAACCAAACAAACTCTATTATTGGGAGTTCTGAAAAACTTGGAAAAAGGTTAAAGAATTATTAAAATCGGATGATAAACAAGAAAGATATGACCAATTAAAGGTTGTTCTAAAACGAATATGGGAGCCGCGATTTTTAGAACTATGACGTCATAGTTGCATATTACCATATATGGAATATTGATAAATATCATTTAAAACGAAGAAAATCACTGCAAATGAATGATTTTTTTTTTACTGGTGATATAAATCTTTATTGCCATTAAAGTATTACATATTTTTCATACAGTTGCTGTCATTTTTTCGCTATATATCAGTAAATTTTCACATTTATAAATATTCCATATATGGTCATTTAGAACCGTGATGTCATAGCTCTCAAAATGGCCGCTTCCATATCCGTTTCAACAGAAACTTCAAATGATCATATCTTCTTTATTTATCATCCGATTTTGATAATTCTTTCACCCTTATTCAAGTAGTTCAAAACTCTCAATAATAAAGATGGTTTGGATGTGTCGCTACATACCCTTTAAACATTATATAGACAGGTCTTTTATGGTGGTGGCGCAAGGGTTAATCATGTATTTCCAAACGCTATATGGCTATACTCATGCCACTTTTTAGGCGGAACATAGGTGCGGCCCTTTGACTTTTTAGTTGAGGGGTTATGTCCGCTGGGTGGTATGGGGGTCTGATGCGTTAGCTTTATATGAGTATACCTTCTACGTATTCTTGGCATTTTGACTGTTGGATATCCACAGCAAATGCCCCCTTGTTGGACTCCGAGGTGGGTGAGAAGCGTGGAAGATTAATTCTTAACGCCCATCAAGGCATCACAAAACGCACAAACTACTCATAAACGGAAAAAAACAGAACAAGAATCTAATACTGAGGAACTAGTGATCAACCGGTCCTTTCCTCGTTTCATCATCGAATCGGAAAACGGGGAAAGGCCTGTTGCAGATATGTCGCCTTTTGTCATTCAGAAAACTGTCCATTCCATCGCTGGACATGTAAAAAAAATAAAAAAAATTAAAGAACAAAACTCTCCTTATTGAAACTGAAAAATAATCTCACTCTGATAATATATTAACAATTACACAAATTTTAAACACCAAAGTCAAATGTTACGCTCACACCTCTATGAACATCTCCACAGTTGGTAACTGCGGCTCGCCGAATAACCATAAAGAAGAATGATAAAATCATCAGTACAAATACTATCGTCCTCACATTTGCAACACCCGTCTTACCAAGAACAATAAAGATAGCATATCTGCAATTACATGTTGACGCCTACATTCCAAATCCGTTATGTTGCTACAATTGCCAAGCCTTTGGGCACCACAAGTCCAGGTGTACTAAAGAAGAACTTTGTGGTAAATGTGGCGAGTCTGCATTCAAGCATAACGAATCAGATTGTCCTAACGACCTCAAATGTACAAACTGCGGTCTAGGACATCAAGCAAATTCAAAATTATGTGAAAAATTCAAAAAAGAAATAAAATTTCAAGTCCGACCTCTTACGCATCTATTCTCAAAACAACAGCAACACACATAGAATGCAGGGATGCAAGTACGCAATACGAACCACAGTCAGAAATTCAAAATACAAAAAATACTTCCTCAGTATCAAATCCAAACAAAAGTCAACAAACCAAAATTAAAGCACAAGGAGCATCATCAAACTTTCAATATTTACATCCTGCTACAGGGTCTCATTCTTCCATTGATTTAACAATATGCGATTCAACACTTTTGATGGATTTTTTCTGGAGTGTTGGAGACGTCCTCTGTGGCAGTGACCACTTCCCCATATTTCTTGAAAATACTGGCCCCCCACTTCTCGAGAAAACGCAACTATGGAAACTTCGCAAGGCTGATTGGACTTCATTTCAATCTCTTTGTGAGGAACAATTAAAGCCTTCTGTTTTCGAGGATGTCGAAGACGCAACCACTCTTTTTACCAAAACTCTTCATGATATAGCTGATCAAACTATTCCAAAAACTTCGGCAAATCCAAAACGCCCATATAAATATGGTACGACGATGACTGCAAAAAGGCAGTCAGCGATCGTAAAGCTGCATTAAATAATTTTAACATGCGGCCAACTCAAACAAATTTAGATAACTTTAGAGTTTTTCGTGCGAAAGCCCGTCGTACTATTAAGGATAACAAGAGGAAATCCTGGAGATCTTACGTCTCTAGGCTGAATTCTCGCTCATCTCTTAAGAAGACATGGAACATGGTCCGGAAAATAAGTGGTAAAGGTAATTCTAGTTCTGTAAATCATTTAAAACAGATAATGGAGATACAACATATGTCAAAGATATTGCAAACACTCTGGCAGAAACTTTTTCAAAAAATTCATCTTTTGAAAATTGTCAACCAAATTTTCTGAAAAATAAGAAACTAAAAGAACAGAAGAAGCTGAACTTCAAGTCGAAAAACTTGGAGAAATACAATAAATTATTCACTCTCAAAGAACTTCGAGAGTCCTTTAAAAAGGCTCATGATACATCAGCTGGTCCTGATGAAATCCATTACCAATTATTAAAACATTTACCTGAATCCTGTCTCTCTACCCTTTTTGATATATTTAATAAGGTTTGGGTGACGGGAAACTTCCCCAATTCTTGGCTGGAAGCAATCATTATTCCAGTCCCCAAACCGGGAAAGGATCATGAGTATTTAACCAATATAATGACCTTCAGTGTGATCTTGACCATTATATTTTAGTATGGTCATGTCGACATTGTCATGATGAGTATATATTGAAAGTTTGATGAAGAAATATCAAGAAATGAGAAAGTTATAGCCAATGTTACGTTTTCGTGAAGTAAAAATGAGTATTTAACCCATAAAATGACCTTCAGTGTTACCTTGACCTTTATATTTTAGTATGGCCATGTCGTCGTTGTCATGATGAGTATATATTGAAAGTTTGATGAAGAAATATCAAGAAATGAGAAAGTTATAGCCAACGTTAAGTTTTCGTGACGGACGGACTGACTGACTGAATGACTGACAAACTGACTGACGGACTGACTGACGGATGGAGGAAAAAGTGATCCCTATGTATCGCATTTTTCTTCGAAAAGGCGACACAAAATCGAAGAAAGAAAATCAGTGGTAAAAGGACACCTATAACCTACACATCTATGACAAAATTAGCACTTTTTGTCTCTTGACATACATCCTTCATACATAAAACAAAGGAAGAACATCAATGGTACAGGGACACCTATAACATACCCACCTATAGGGAGGTCAGACATTTTTCAAAACTTCACATTTTTTAAAGAAAGCTTAGCTGAATAAAAAGTCTCTAATATCAGAATCAAAATACTTCTTGAATTTCTAAAATCCATCAAGAAATAAAAAAGTTTTAAACTTTAAATTATTGGATTTGTTATCTGCCAGTTTTTGTGTACTCACGCCAGTCACCGAAACTACCTAATGAATGACCCAGTTCTTAATACACACTTTCTTCCATTGAGTGCAATGCAGATTTGCGTAAAACATCCGGGGTTTTTAAATTTAAATATTGAAACCCAATATATATTTAGAAAGGTGAAGGGCTAACCAATCATACTCAGGCAGTTCAAGAAAGTTAAACCAAGTTCTATGATGTCGAAGTTGACCTATTTTATCACAGTTTTTCATTGGTCAGAAGTGGGAATTTCCCAATGAGATTTTATTTATCCATAGAACAGGGCTTCATGAACCATTAACAAAAATAATTTTCTGAAAATGTCAACTTATGAGCGAGTGAAAAGAAAAGTAGCCAGGGCCCTGTTAGGCAATGATATGATCTAAGATGGCTGATATTGAGTTTCACTGATAAACATGTATCTGATTATTAATGATTTTTTCAATATGCAAGACTAAATCAATTGAGATTTTAGCTTAAAATGAACAATAAATAATCCATTTATCAGAATATTAATTACAAGACCTTGGTCTGAGGGTATCTCACCCATCGCGGCAAACCGCATATGAAATATTTTATTAAATTTGTGCTTAAATGATGTCCACCAAAGACAACATTTCATATGACCAAGTATCAAACAAATAAAAGCGAATTAATCATAAGCTGCGGTTAAGTGGTTTAACCAGGGTGTAGTTTTGGTAAAATAATGCAAAGTATGACCTTGACCTTGGTATTTTTTGTCGTTCAGCGATGTCCACCAATGCCAAAAATACATATGACCAAGTATCAGACATAAAGTCAGGCAATCATAAAGTTAGCTGAGGTTAAGTTACCTAACCAAGGTTGTTACCTAACTAAGATCAAATTGGGGGAAATAACGCAAAATATCACCTTGACCTTGGTATTTTTTGTCATCCAGTGATGTCCACCAATGCCAACTAGAGCTATCGCCTTTTAAGGGTGACAAATATATCCCCACTACCAGTCCCCCCCCCCATTCCCTACCCTACTGTTAGAGTAAAGATTGAGTGGAATGGGATTTTCATGATCAGGTAACTGTGGCCTTGACCTGTGTCATTCTGACCTCAAAACCAAAAGAGACCATCTTTTCATCACAGGCAGTCCACCTATTAAGTATCATGAGATTTGCTTCCGGGGGAGAGGAGCTATGAAGCGGACAAGATTTTTCATTAACTCGTCCCAGTAACCTTGATCTTTGATCAACTGACCTCAAAATTAATAGTGGTCTTCCTCTCACCACAGGCAGTTCACATATAAAGTTTCATGAGATTTGCACCAGGGGAAAAGGAGTTATGGAGCGGACAAGCTTTTTCATTATTGGGTACTTGTGACCTTGACCTTTGACCTCAAAACAATAGGGCCATCCTCTCACCACGACCGGTTCACCTATGAAGTTTCATGAGATGTGCCTCAGGGGGAGAGGAGTTATGGTGCGGACAAGGTTTTGCATTATTGGGTCCCAGTGACCTTTGACCAACTAACCTCAAAATCAATAGGGTCCTCCTTTCGCCACAGGCAGTCCACACATGAAGTTTTATGACATTTGCTTCAGGGTAGAGGAGTTATGGAGCGGACAATGTTGCGTCTACAGACAGTTTGTTTGTTTGGTGTTTTACGTCATGTTCAACACATGTAAGATTATATATGACTGTCGATTTTTTTGTGGTGGAGGCAGACCACCCACTTTTCCTGGGTAGAACCAGTACTGCACACCTCCCGCCATCCGTAAGAATCGGCGTCTACAGACAGACAGACAGACAGACTGGGTGAAACCAGTATACCCCCACAAACTTCGTTTAGCGGGGATATAACAATACATATGACCAAGTATCAAACAAAGAAATTAAAGCTATCAGAAAGAGTTAACTGAGGTTAACTTACCTAACCCAACTGATGTTTAGGGTAAACAATGCAAAATGTGACCTTGACCTTGGTCTTTTTTGTCGTTCAGCGATGTCCACCAATGCCAACCATACATATGACCAAGTATCAAAGACATAAAGAAAGTTACCTAACCAAGGTTAAGTTTGGGGAAAATAAGCAAAATATGGCCTTGACCTTGGTAATTTTTGTCGTTTAATGATGTCCACCAATGCCAACAATACATATGACCAAGTATGAAACAAAGAAAATGAGACAATCACATACAGTTAACTGAAGTTAAGTTACCCAACCAAGGTTAAGTTTTGGCAAAATATGACATTGACCTTGGTAATTTTGGCATTATATGATGTCCCTTGACCCAACAAAGCATCTGAAAAAGTTTCAGAAAAATTCAAGCAGCGCTTGTTGAGATATAGTCGATTTAAAATGTGGTCGCCTCCGCCGCCAGTAATTGTGACTGCTATGTCTCGCTACCCACTATGTGGGCAAGACAATAAATAGTTGATTTTAAACAATTTTGACATTAAAACTGTAGTTTAGTTTGATGTAAAATACATTGAGGCAGATAGATTCCCAATATGCCAAACATCCGACCTCCCTACCATCTATGACAAAAGGAGCATTTTTTGCCTCTTGACATACAAACTTCCTATATAAAACAAAGAAAGAAAATCAATGGTAGAAGGACACTTATAACCTACCCATCTATGACAAAACGAGCATTTTTTGTCTCTTGACATACATCATTCATATATAAAACGAAGAAAGAAAGTCAACGGTTCAATGCCACCTATAATCTACACATCTATGACAAAGCGAGCATTTTTTGCCTCTTGACATATATCCTTCCTACATAAAGCGAAAAAAGAAAGTCAACGGTGCAATGCCATCTATAACCTACACATCTATGACAAAACAAGCATTTTTTGTCTCTTGATGAATAAAACAAAGAAATTCAATGGTACAAGGACATTTATAACCTACCCATCTATGACGAGCTCATTGAAGGGAGCTTTTCTTTCACACAATGGACAAAGCCATGCTGGTTTAATGCGGTTCATTTGAAGGTAGGTAAAAGCGTTGAAGCACTGAAGGTGTTTACACGAGTTCCCTCGGCACGGAAGGCGTATTCTTGAGTTGCTCATCTGAAACAGAGGCGTTTAAAAGTTTTTATGTATTGTGGAGACAGAATTTTTTAAGGCAGAAGTGATCGTTATAGAAAAACATTTTGCCCAATGCTCTGTAAATGTGATTAAATTAAGTCTGGTTTTCAAGCTGCAAGAAGGCATGTAAACACGGGACACCTTTTATGTGTTATCAGGAATACTGTCACGAGATGGGAAGTGTTGTATTTTCATAAATGAGAGAATGTGAATGAGTGAAAAAACAACAACACTTCTCTTATTGAATGACTAGAATAGAAGTTATTTAACAGCTCATCACCACATTGTATAGGTTATTTCAAGCCGTCTTAGAGACAGGGGAAGGATACATAGGAATCTGGGAACCCTGCCCTACTCTTGCCATCAAATAAACTCCTATGGTTCTTTAACATGCTTGAAGATAGACTACGATACACAGGACTGCCAGGTTTACCTGCCTATCCGATGGCCGATGGGCTAAGGGAAGTGTCTTGATTGAGGACATACCGTGGCACTCGTGTGGCTCGAATTCCAGATATTTGGAGTCAGTCGAATGTGCCATCCACTGCCCGCACCCATTGAGTGCAAGTCTTCCCAATAATCAAATCTAACCACTGCATAATGTATTTGTTGTATCCATTATATGCTTACTTGTGACTGTAAGACTGAAGACCAAATTATCACGGTCAATTTATTTTATAAATTCTCTAAATAGATCACTTGCTACCGGTAATTACTTTCCGCATTGAAAAGTCAAAGTTCCAGAGTTAGTTAAAACATATGTGATATTATCAATTTTCTTTATAGGTGAAATTTATTATCTTTCATCAATAGAAATCCAAGAAATATATACTTACCGGGCATATCAATGACGTTTTGAAACCACTCTTAGCTAATGATCTTTTATTAGGAGAAAAAATCTTTCGTACTGTAAAGAAAAAAGTTACTTTTGTATTGCATTTATAATAAAGACAGCTTAGAATTCATCAATAAATAGCAAAGTGAACAACGTGAGGTACCTACTGATCACTGCGTTCCATTCATATGGCTTGTCAAAAACCAAAAATGCCGTGAAGTGGGTGGGGAAGGGAGGAAAATGGTAACTGGATATGTCCATGGACTCAGACACCTCCGCAAAAGTTGTAAAGTTCCAAATATATGCTCTTTGAATGAGATGTATTTAGCATGAGAAATATTTCAAAACAATCCATTGACAAACAAGAGGTCAATGACCTTGAAGCTTTACTGATAGGTTTTGATAGCTAGATCAGCATTCATGTGAAGTTTCATGAAAATCTGTCAAGAAGTTTCAGGAGTAGTTGCTACAAGTTTTTACTATATAACTCTATGTAAACAAAGATGGCCACTGGCAGCCATGTTTAATGTCAAATTAAAATAATTTTCAACAAGGACCAACATCATGTCATGCTGATCATTTTAGAAAGAGTCCCATATTAATATCAAAATAGTTTTCAATAAGAAATTGCTAAAAATTTGTTTTTTAAAAATATATTTTAGCCATGGTGGCCATCTTGAATTTCCGTCTGACCTGAAATTTTGCTAGGATCAACTAGACATCAAGAGCAAGATTTCTATTAAGTTTCATGAAAATCCTTCGAGTAATCTCAGAGGAGTAGTCGCCACAAGTTTTTCCTATATAACTCTATGTAAACAAAGATGGCCGCTGGTGGCGTTGTCTGACATCCAAATCAAAATGAACCTTGGTTAGGACAAAGTACATGTCGTGGCAGTCATTTTGGTAAATGTTCCAAATCCATATCACTTACGGTTTTTGAAAAGTAGTAGCCACAAAATCACATTTTTAAACTCTATTTTTATCCGTGGGGGCAATCTTGAATTTCCAGCCGACCCGAATTTTTGCTATAATCATCTAGACATCAAGAGCAACATTCCTGTGAAGTTTCATGAAAATCTGTTCAGTAGTTTTAGAGGAGTACTCCCCAAGTTTTTCCTATATAACTTTATGTAAACAAAGATGGCCGCCGGCCATGTTTGATATCCAATCAAAATGAATATTGGTTAGGACCAAGTACATGTCACACCAGTCATTTTGGTAAAGGTTCCAATTTAATATCACTTACAGTTTCTGAGAAGTAGTCGGCACAATATCGCATTTATAAAATCTATTTTTAGCCGTGGTGGCCATTTTGAATTTCCGGCTGACCTGAATTTTTGCTAGGACCAACTAGACATCAAGAGAAACATTTCTGATGGAGCTATTGAACTACCGATGCTGCATCTTTTCTTGTTAAGCTTCGAAACAATGTAAAACATGGGTGTATGTAGACCATGTTTTGTTTACTTTACTGCATGAAATCAATGAATGGAAATAAATTCACAAAATATATTACTATCTTTGATTATTTTTCCTACCAAGAACACACTGAATGTACACCACATACCTCAGCTGAATAACTTTAGGTAGGAAACTTTTTGCCAAACAGTTAACCACTTTACAGCAATTATCGCCAATTAATTCCTTTGTTAATTCACGACAGATTCTCGCTTTCCCAACCCACCTTTTTCACTTTTTCCTTACCTAGATATTAAAGTTAGGAAAGTGAGAACACCCCATGCTCATGTGTAAAAGAAACAATTATTTCCCTTTACAATCTTTTTGTAAAGCTGTGATCAACGGGGAAGGCCGAATTGGACTCCAGGACCACTCTTTGAATTAACTAGGTAGAGAATCATAATCTTATGCAACATGCCAACTTTTAGACTTACAACTAGTAAGTAGTTCAGGAAAGATTTTCTTTCATTACTACATGTGGAAGTATGACGCCAGAGTCACCATTTGAACCTCTTGGTACAGGACCATAAGCTTATGCTACATGAAAAACAAACTTCTAGCTGTTGTAGTTTCAGCGAAGAATAAGCTTATGCTACATGCCATATATGAGAGCTATATGCCTTGTGGTTTCAGAGAAGTATATCAGGAATAAATCTGCTACTTACTCAGGGCCCTAGTTCTGCTGGCTGGCTGGGTGGCATGCTGCTTCAACAGAAGTATATCAGGAATAAATCTGCTACCTAATCAGGGCCCTAGTTCTGCTGGGTGGCTGGGTGGCATGCTGCTTCAACAGAAGTATATCAGGAAAAATCTGCTACTTAATCAGGGCCCTAGTTCTGCTGGCTGGCTGGGTGGCATGCTGCTTCAACAGAAGTATATCAGGAATAAATCTGCTACTTACTCAGGGCCCTAGTTCTGCTGGCTGGCTGGGTGGCATGCTGCTTCAACAGAAGTATATCAGGAAAAATATGCTACTTAATCAGGGCCCTAGTTCTGCTGGCTGGCTGGGTGGCATGCTGCTTCAACAGTAGTATATCAGGAAAAATCTGCTACTTAATCAGGGCCCTAGTTCTGCTGGGTGGCTGGGTGGCATGCTGCTTCAACAGAAGTATATCAGGAATAAATCTGCTACTTAATCAGGGCCCTAGTTCTGCTGGGTGGCTGGGTGGCATGCTGCTTCAACAGAAGTATATCGGGAATAAATCTGCTACTTACTCAGGGCCCTAGTTCTGCTGGCTGGCTGGGTGGCATGCTGCTTCAACAGAAGTATATCAGGAAAAATCTGCTACTTAATCAGGGCCCTAGTTCTGCTGGCTGGCTGGGTGGCATGCTGCTTCAACAGTAGTATATCAGGAAAAATCTGCTACTTAATCAGGGCCCTAGTTCTGCTGGGTGGCTGGGTGGCATGCTGCTTCAACAGAAGTATATCAGGAAAAATCTGCTACTTAATCAGGGCCCTAGTTCTGCTGGGTGGCTAGGTGGCATGCTGCTTCAACAGTAGTATATCAGGAATAAATCTGCTACTTACCCAGGGCCTTAGTTCTGCTGGCTGGCTAGGTGGCATGCTGCTTCAACAGAAGTATATCAGGAATAAATCTGCTACTTACTCAGGGCCCTAGTTCTGCTGGGTGGCTAGGTGGCATGCTGCTTCAACAGAAGTATATCAGGAATAAATCTGCTACTTACTCAGGGCCCTAGTTCTGCTGGCTGGCTAGGTGGCATGCTGCTTCAACAGTAGTATTTCAGGAATAAATCTGCTACTTACTCAGGGCCCTAGTTCTGCTGGCTGGCTGGATGGCATGCTGCTTCAACAGAAGTATATCAGTAGACAATTTCCTCACCAAAATAACACTGGGCAACTGCAATAGACAGCACACACTTGCATAAAAAGTTTAAAATTTGATTTACACAAAAAGAGAGAAATTTGTTGTATCTCACAATCCTCTATTGAGAGTTTAAATTGCTGTTATCCCCTAATCCCGCCATCTGTTTATCCTGTTTCAAAAAATCTGCTGATTCACTGTATGTCTCATCTAACAGGGCAGGACTGTCTTACAAATGCCAAAAAAAATAAAATTGGGTTATTTGCCATGAAGGTCAAAGTTCTTAGGTGGAATCAATCTCATTAAAATCAGACCCTTTATCACATTACGTGGTCTCGCCTTAATTCCATTAAGTGATGAGAAAGCTTATATTAGCAGGATTTTTTGCTTCTTGGAGAAGGGGTTGGATGGGGTATGAAAGTTAATACTAGGACCAGGTAATGACGCTACGATACTCTACACTACTAAGTATCTGACAACACTGCATTGGAGGTCACATCAGATTTCAGCCTACAAAATCCATTGGTAAAGACTGCTTCAAAGCGCATGTCGCGGTTCAGTCAAACAATGTGGAGAAGTCTACGCTCGGTATTGAAAGAGACAATGTCTGTAACGTTTAGCTTAGAAAACACAAACAAATTGCATTGACATGACACATCAACCATTATTGAATATTTGCTGAATAAAACCAAACATTGTTTCACAGAATTCAATAGCGGGTACAAAAAAAAGAATTGCCGCTTGTTAGGGTTGAACTCGTAACCTACATCAAAATTACATTCGCGGGTAATAATAATAGAATGTAGCAATAGTCTACCTTGCTACCAACTGCCCTAAGTGGGCCAGATGTATAAATACTTACTATATAGAAAACCTAATGTTGCAATAATCTCGGCAGAATATATATTTTTCAGATACAAATATAATGTTCCGAATGTTTTCAAAACACACGACTGCGCCTATAATTTTTTTCGTATTCTTGCTGTAAGACATGCCATTTAGAGCATTTCTTTGAGCTTTTATCGTGCAGTCAACAGCATTAACACACGGTGACTATCTTCTTTCAGATATATCAGCTTTATGTGGATTTTCGTTTGTTCAGTTCACTCGTACATCATCTGAAGACAAGTGCATATGTCACAGGGCCAATTTTGGGTCCACTACTTTTCTTAATGTTTATCAATTATTTACCACTCTATATGGACTTGGTATTAAACACAGAACTTTATGCAGGTGACACTACCCTATATGACATTGGAGATTCTCGCCAGACAATTGAAAGTAATTTACAAACAGCCCAGAATAGTTTATCAAACTGTTGCAAATGTAATGGCATGCTTATAAATACCACAAAGACTAAAGTTATGTTAATAACTACTCATCAAAAAACAGCCAGTTTGACTTTTGAAAATCTGACTTTAAATTTAAACAATGATAAGTTAAATATAATTGCAAATGTTGGCTGGCAAGCTGGGTGGCATGCTGCTTATCTACCAAGCATAGAACTTCGTTTTACAAAACATACATTCAACATGGACTATTGTAATACTAGTTGGAGAGGCACATCTCCAATGAATCTTAATAGAATTTTTCTTCTTCAAAACATGTAAAATAATAATGGACTATAATGTGGTAGATGTATTAGAAACCATGCAATGAAAATATTGTCTTTGAAAGATTATATCTGAATTTATAAACAAAGTGTTGCATATCCAGGACCTATTATATGGAACAGATTACCAGATCAGTTAAAAACTCTGAATACTATTGATGCATTTCATAAAATCGATGAAAGGAACCTAATGTTCGAATACTTATATATTTTAATACACCATTTTTAAGTAAAGTGGACAGGGTTTGTTGTAGTAATAGTAATTTTCAACATGTGTTCATATGTATTTATATGTGTTACCGTATTCCAATTTCATTTTCTTTTTTGTTGTTATTAATTATGCTTGCTTCTTTTCTTTTTCCATAGCTTCATAATATTTATTCATCTCAGAGCTAGTTTCTTTTGTACAAATTTAGGGTAAACGAGTGTATGTGTGTTAAAGTGTATGCAACGTTTGAAGGTTTAGTCTGAATGCAAACATTTAATATTTAAAAACATTATTGCCTTTATTGATCAATTACTGCTGTCATTTACCCTCTGTAAACTACTATTATGAAACGCGCGATTTCATTGGTTGAATTTAGTTGATTTTCTCATGAATATTGATTAGATGAAAGGTCGATCTGACGTGACCTCCAAGGCAGTGTTGTCAGATCCTATAGCAGAGAATATCAAAGCATAATTAGGATTTTAATGAGATTGAGGTGGAATCCTTGTCAGAATGAGAATACAGCCAGGACCTTACCCAGTCATTTATGGCATAGCGGCAACGACATCCCTTTACTTTTGAAACTGGCATGATGCGATCCCTTCATCTGACCGCGACCCTTTAAAACCGTGCCGCGATCCCATAAAAGTGGGTTAAAACCTTCCTCTTCCCAGTGTTAATTAATGACATATCTAACCAAATAATGCCTTGAGGCATAAACTCCTGACAAACATACGTCATTAGCTCCCGCTTGGAGCGTTTTCATAAGGGTTAGAGGTGTTAATTATATCCGTGATAAGGGTTGTATTCAACCATGTGTACCAGACCTGTCAAAAAGTTACATCATCAAATGTGTGAAAATAATTTATTTTCATAATAAAGTTGAATTAAATGTGCCTCCATCATGATTTTAAATATAAAACAAGATGGGTGTTCCGAGGAACACGTGTGTCGCCTCTCAGCGCTTTGTCAGTATAACAAGGTTTTTTGGACCCATATAAATGACCTTGACAAACTGGCCTGACTAAGTTTTCGTGAAGAAAAAAATGAGTATTTAACCCATACAATGACCTTCAGTGTGCCCTTGACCTTTATATTTTAGTATGGCCATGTCTCTGTTGTCATGACCAGTACATACTGAAAGATTGATGAAGAAATAAAAATAATTGAGAAAGTTATAGCCAACGTTATGTTTTCGTGAAGAAAAAAAAGTATTTAACCCATATAATGACCTTCAGTGCGACTTGACCTTTATATTTGAGTATGGTCATGTCGATGTTGTCATGATGAGTATATATTGAAAGTTTGACGAAGAAATATCAAGAAATGAGAAAGTTATAGCCAATGTTACGTTTTCGTGAAGTAAAAATGAGTATTTAACCCATAAAATGACCTTCAGTGTTACCTTGACCTTTATATTTTAGTATGGTCATGTCGGTGTTGTCATGATGAGTATATATTGAAAGTTTGATGAAGAAATATCATGAAATGAGAAAGTTATAGCCAACGTTAAGTTTTCGTGAAGAAAAAACTGAGTATTTAACCCATATAATGATCTTCAATGTGACTTTGACCTTTATATTTTAGTATGGTCAGGTCGATGTTGTCATGATGAGTATATATTGAAAGTTTGATGAAGAAATGTGAAAGTTATAGCCAACTTTAAGTTTTTGTGACGTCTGACGGAAGGACGAACTGACGAAGTGATCCCTAAATATCGCATTTTTCTTCGAAAAGGCGACACAATGATGAGAAAATAATCTCACTTATGCAAAATTTTTCAATTGAATTGGGTTTTAAGGTGCACCAACACATGAAAGGTTATATGGCGCCCGACAGGAATAAACGTGCAGGCTTCAAGATAAAATATGGAGAATGGGACTAGAACCAGTCGCTGCAAATTCTATAGTAGACACTCCATTTACGATGGAGCAACATTTCCGCATTTGCATAAGCGGTGTCTTGATAAAGACTTTGAATAAGCATGATAAAAAATGACAAAATGAATATGAATGGGTGTGGGGTCCTACCCCTCTGCATGTGACAGTGTGTTTGTGAGATTGCAGTGGTTGTATTCTACCTCGGCAACCATACAGGGCAATATTATTCGAAATCACATAAAATTAACAGAACCTCATCAGATTATAATTTAGGATACTTTCGGTTTTGAATTTGCTTCAGTGTTTCAAATTCAAATGATTAATTATGAATAAAGACAGCAATTTTATAACATTTAAGTAACCTTATAACCTTTTACTATCGTTTTTTTTTTCGAAAACGCTAACGACTTTTTGTAATTAACATCACTTAGATGTTAAGATATTGTAAGAAAGTGTCAGTGAAAAGGTAGACATAAATCCGGATAGTCTTTATTTCGGATGCCTCAAAAAACACACACACAAAAACCAAACACTTTCACTTTGCATTTTCCAGTTGTTGTTTTCAGTTTAACTTCATTACATTTATAATGAAGTGTTATAAAACAGCAAATGAAACCATGAATAAAATTGAGCAAAAAAAATTTAAAAGTAAGGAAAAATGGTCATGTCTATCTATGGCAGACTGGTAGATATATTTAAAATATGTTTTTAAATATGTCAGGTGTATGCCAAAACTAATGTCATTTCAAAATATGAAAATAAATTGACATCCAGGAGAGGAGTCCCCTCCCGCACCCACCCCTGTCTCACGTCATTGACCCATAAAAGTCAATGTAATTTATGGAACAGCTCTGCTCAATTGTAGTATCCACTAAACAAGCAAGTTTCAAATTACACTTCTATGTATTTTTTCTAGAACTTGCATAAAACAAAAGACTAATATTATAGGAAATTAGCAAATATGTGTATTAGTGTCATCAAAGTAACCATTACTATATACAGTCGAACCTCGATAGTCAGCGGGACCATATCTGTGGCTTCGAGGCATCAAGGGAACGATAAAAAACAAAATATCTATCCGAATTTGTGTACCGCCCGAAACAGTGTTACTTGCCTACGTGTGTATCGTTCTCGGTATGTTTTTTATGTTAATGCATCTTTGTTTAAACCTCATAACGGATATATAACATGTTATTGTTACACTGAAAATACAATAAAAACTGCAATAATGTTTTTGTTTTATCATTTATTTAAAGAAATATCACACAAATACATTTTAACGTACATGCCGGAAGTCTGAATAATGAGAAACAAGGCAAGACTGGTTTCGGTACATAGAATTGAATAGAATAGAATAGACAATTGCGTAGCACATAATTTACTGTTAATATATCTTACTACACATATGTTTTTGTTTGTACAGTTGTTTTATTTAAAAAAGTTCAATATACATAAAATTTATCTGTCTATTATCCTTTTCAATCATAAATGTTCGCACCTTTAACAATCAACTTTACCTGTTTTCGCACTATGATCGAACTTGCTACAATTTCATTGTAATAATGGTATGTTTGCATTGTTCCATCAGTCACATCGATCGTTATAACAATGCGCCTGGTAACGTCAATGTAAAATGTTCAACGACGACAATTTACAGTAAATCAAACAGATACAGATTGTACGAGTTGCTTCTCTTTGGTTAAACTATATAATCAGGGTATATTTTAACTGCGTCAGCTGAAGAGTGATAAAAATATGACGTCATTACAGTGTTGTTTTTTTAATAGTTTATTATGCGGCAGTATGCGCGCCCATCCCCAACGCCATATAAGGAAGTAAACACATTTTTCGGAGAAATCCCTTTCGTTTTTGTACCGCTTATATACTTTTTGGTTGTTTTTCCTGTTTCCAATCTTCAGTTATAAACGTCTGACAATAAGTGACATCGCGTAAGTAATTTGCAGTGTAAAAACATTTTTTAAATAAGAATGACGGAAACCGGGCTTGGACGGAAACTGGCCTCTAACGAGTACATCTATTAAATGAATAAAGTGTACATTTATTATAAAAATACTTGCATATTTGTTGCAGAATTTCAATAAAGGATGATCATGTTTTCCCTTTGTTTTGCTGTTATCCGCTAAATTGTTTATAATTTCACACGTTTTTGCAAACACAGTACAGACACACTTTAAGCATGGGTAGAGTGGGTTATTCTATTTCTATAATCCTTTGAAGTTGACATAAGTAGCAACACCCTCTCTATTGATATTTTTGAGGATGGGTTAGTCTTTTAATGTAAATGACAAATACGCAGTAAAATGTGTAGGTCTCTGACAGATAATGGAATGGACCACTCTCATTCAATAGCGACGACCTGTAACACCTAAATTAAAAATGGTTTCGCCTGGTTTGCCTCCGCTGATTACACAGTTTATTTATAGTTCTTTGTGTAGGTTCAGCAGGGTTTGGAACTAACAGGAGATTGATAGACAATTGTTTTCAGATAGTTGTTGTACCGTATTATTCTGCTTTAATTATTGTGATGCAATTGGAGATTTATTTTTTAAATTTTTTAACGTTTTATTTTCGTCGAATGGTTCATCTAGGAAAACTGGTTCATCTAGGAAAACTAATATTTTGATGAGTATTATACACGGAAACAAGTGTTTTACCCCAGTTTTGACCTCTGAGAAGGGGGGTGCGTATTATACACGGGTGCGTATTATACAAGGTAAAACACAATATATACCATCAGAAAACAAGGCTAAAACAATGTCTGGGTGGGGTTGGGGGTCGGGGCGGGTATAGAAACTAGCGCAACATAGCTTTATGTGTAAGAATTGACCAAAACAACACAGAAGTATGTAAAAAAAAAAGATTTAAAAAAAAATTCGCCTTTCGAGAGAGCTCATGCCTCAATATGGATGAAGTATGAATAAGATGAATAATGCTATAAGAAATCCTAAACCAAAATGTTGGTGACATAAGAAAAATATTTTAAGAGATATAGATAAATACAACAGCTTAAACGCAAACCTGGATAAGATGTGTATGTGTAAGAATAGACAAAAACAAAACAGAAATATGAAAAAAGAGAGAAGAAAAATGGTTTCGGGTTGGGGTGGTGTTTGGTGCTTGGTGGTGGTGGGGGTGGAGGAAGGAGCCCATGGGTATAGGTGAAGTATGAATAAGATGAATAATGCAATAAGAAATCCCAAACCAAAATTTGGGTGACATAAGACAAATATTTTAAGAGATATAGATATATACAACAGCATTGATCTGCCTTTATTGCACATTTTATGGGCCATCACAATTTGCGTTCCATGGGAGCCCAGATTTGTAGAAGACAAAATTACTTATGCAACCCTTTACAACATGCTATAAGGAAACCAATTCCCAAGAAATGTAAACACAGATTACAGGTAAATTTTGATGTGAATTGAGACATATTTTAAGAATCAAAATTTGGGTTCCGTGGGAGCCCAGGGTTACAGGAACCAACATTACTATAAGGTTGTGCTAGGATAAGAAATGTAAGAGATATAAACTTGTAAACACGGCTTATGTGAAATGGGACACATTTTAAGGGGAACATGCAAGCACAAACATCTAACTACTAAATAAACAACAGGCCCAAGAGGGCCTGTGGACACACTACTGGCTTACATGGCTCTTATAACATCAATGAAGCAAGTGACTGCAATTTACTTTTTTTTGAAAGTTTTGGTCAAAATACAGCCTTTTTAACTATATCAAGGGTCATAACTACAAAATCTGCTAAAGTTTGGTAAAGATCAGATGAAAAATGAAGGCCTATCCTATTAAGGAGGCAAAATATAGCATTTTTAACTAAACCACGGGCCATGACTCTGCTTCTATTGGTCCGATCTGGCTGGTTTTCGAGCTTGTCCGAGCTTTCATTGATATTAACAATCGGGGGCTGGATTTAAAAAAAAAGAAGGTCAATGATGCTTAGATGAAAGTTTGTAAACATTTTAGTAATTAAAAACAATGGAGTTTGCTGTTTGCTGAGATGACATTTAAGTGCATTTGTTTAAAAAACAAAATGCCATTCTATTAAAAACAAGAGGCCCAAGAGGGCCTGTGGATGCTCTACCGGCTAAAACGGCTCTTATATCAAGGGTTGTCGACATAAAATTCCCATCAGTAGTTTTTTAAAACATTGCAAAAACAACAGGGATAGGATGGCCTTAGATCGCTCACCTGGTAATCATGGGCAATAAGTCTGCTGTGTCTAGTCTGGCATGGGTATTTTTTAATTTGTCCCACTTTCTTCTATGAATGAAATTTCATACTAAACAAATATGGTAAAGATCAGATAAAAAATGAAGTAACTACAGATTTAACAAAGGAAAATACAATATAGCATTTTTCAACAAATCAAGGGCCATAACCTGTTGTTACTAACAAGATCTAGCTGGTTTTCGAACTTGTCCAAGATTTCATTGATATACCGCACTTTGCACTACTAGTCATCTTACGTAGGCTTTCTGCCAAATTTTGTAGAAATCCAACAAGCCGTTTAGGACCGACAAGAAATTCATAAATCAGCGAACTGGAACAAAACAGCGATATGCACAACTAGACATCTTACTGATGCTTCCTGCCAAGTTCCGTCGAAATCCAACAAGGCGTTTAGGAGGAATAGTTTAAAAGTAAAAATGTCAAGGGGCCTTAACTCCATCAAAAATCAACGAACCGGAAAAAAACGCAATAGCAGTACGGGAGCAGACAAGTCATTTCACGTGCCTGAACCGCATAACTCAAACATAAATAATTGGGGTTGGAGGCAACGTAGTTCCCATTTTGCGAGGATTTTATAGTACTCTTTTTAAAAACCCTAGTTTAAAGCGTAGACTAGATGACAGAGAAAACAAATCATATCAGAAGTAAATTATTATGTCGGAGATTCACCAAACAATCGTGTCGACAGGTTTTATAGAGGTATCATAGTCGAAAATCGCGGTACAATTGCGAAGATCAAAAAAAACTCGTTTTTGTTTTCTTCGAAATTGCCAATGTTTCAAAATGGGTACAAAAATTGTATATTCTTAAATATTGTTGAAATTGCCAGGAGTCGAAGATCATTACCTGATCTACCTTTTTTGAAAATTTCTTATTTTTTCGTGAATATACATTTTGCGTGCCCGTTTTGAAAGTTGGTACCTGCATTTCACTCTTTCAGAGGCTATTCAAAATGGCGGCGACACTGAAAAACACCCAGCCAAGGGCCAGTCAGTCGCATGCCATAAACCCTCACTTCTCCCTGGACAAGTTCGCACTGTCACTAAAACTAAATTGTGAATTGAACTGAACTGCTGTATTTCGATGTGCTAAAAATAGCTTACACACACGGTGTACACGTATTCAAAGGTCAAATTATGCAGATGCATGCATACTGAGTTACACACATAGACATTTGTACAGGAGTGGAATTAAGTTGTTAGACCTTTATCGAAACAGTGATCGTATATAAATTCCAAGTTTTACATGACTGACTTGAGTGAGTGCGTAATTTACAATAGATCTATCATCTATGTCGGTGAATTAGTGAAACACACCAAGCTGGCAAGCAAATGAAATGGGTCATGACATGGATTGTCTGATTGTCTGTAGCCTGTGTAGGGATTTGTGTAAGTAAATACACTTTTAATTACTGTACTGTAGTGTAGGACAAGTGTTTAACATCGAAACATATGAAATGGTGGTGGTTCATATATATTAACTTAATTCTGATCATTTTTAGAACACATGAGTGATGAATGATTGATGAAAATGTAAGCCTTGAATTTGAAAATACTACTTATTCATGAATGCCAGTCTTACATTTTGGACAGTATCCAGAAAGTCCAGTTGTGTTTTAAGAAAACTATTATGGAAAGCTGGCATTGATAGCATTAAGAAAGTTGAACATAGTTATTAATATTAAAATTAAATGGAACAATATGTTATTTTTCAGGTCTGTTTAAATGAGGCAGTGTCAGTGTGCATTGTATTACCACAGCCTGTTTTCACAGTCATTTCCCAGTCTCACAGTAATCTGTATAACTACATCAAGAGCCTTGTGTAAGCCAGTGTGTAGGTAAGCACAGTTTCAAAATATCTATGAATTTATCAATGTATATATGTGGCATTGTGGACCTGCACTTAGTCTCAGACTTCTTATACTAAAAATAAACAAGAGGCCCAAGAGGGCCTGTGGACGCTCTACTGGCTAATATGGCTCTTATGACATCAATGAAACGAGTGACTATCGTCTTAAAGAGGCAAAATATAGCATTTTAACTATATCAAGAGCCATAACTCTGTCATTACTGTTCCGATCTGGCTGGTTTTCCAAGTTGGCAAGTAGAGATAAAAAAAAAAAAAAAAAAAAAAAAAAAAAAAAAAAAAAAAAAAAAATAATGAAAAAAAAAAAAAAAAAAAAAAAAAAAAAATATAAAAAAAATATATAAAAAAAAATTAATAAAAAAAATAAAATTAAAACAAGCATTGATGTAAAACTGTGACCCCGGGGCGGGGCCAGATGTGACCCCAGGGTCAGCATTTGCACAAAATTGGTAAAGGACCATAAGCTTATAGCAACAGAAAAATATTAAACCTCTGGCTCTTGCAGTTTCAGAGAAGAATTTTTAAGTTTTTCCCTATACATGTCTATGTAAAACATGTGACCCTTGGGGCGGGGCCAAATGTGACCACAGGGTCACCATTTGAACAAACTTGGTAAAGGACCATAAGCTTATAATAAATGTAAAATATCAAACCTCTGGCACTTGTAGTTTCCGAGAAGAAGATTTAAAAAAAAAAATCCTATATAAGTCTATATAAAACTGTGACCCTCGGGGCGGGGACAAATTTGACCCCAGGGTCACCATTTGAACAAACTTAGTAGAGGACCATAAGCTAATGCTACATGTAATACATGAGAGCTCTGTGCCATGTGGTTCCAGAGAAAAAGAACTTTTTCAGATTTTCCCTATACAAGCCTTTGTAAAACTGTGACCCCCGGGGTGGGGCCAAATGTGACCCCTGGGTCAGCATTTGAACAAACTTGGTAGAGGACCACAAGCTTATAGCAAATGCAAAATATTAAACCTCTGGCTCTTGCAGTTTCAGAGAAGAAGATTTTTTAAGTTTTTCCCTATACATGTCTATATAAAACATTCGACCCATGGGGCGGGGCCAAATGTGACCCTAGGGTCACCATTTGAATAAACTTGGTAAAGGACCATAAGCTTATAGTAAATGCAAAATATCAAACCTCTGGCTGTTGTAGTTTCCGAGAAGAAGATTTAAAAAAAAAATCCTATATAAGTCTATGTAAAACTGTGACCCCCGGGGCGGGGACAAACTTGACCCCAGGGTCACCATTTGAACAAACTTAGTAGAGGACCATAAGCTGATGCTACATGTAATACATGAGCGCTCTGTGCCTTGTGGTTTCAGAGAAGAAGATTTTTTAAAGTTTTTTCCTATATGGCTGTATGAAAAACATGCAAAAAACTCAATATACAAACTTTGGACCCCCGGGGCACGGCCATTTTTGACCCCGGGGACTTTATTTGAACAAACTTGATAGTCTAAGCGTTGGCGATCATTTTAAAAGAAAAACTGTTGAAATCTGTCCAGCGGTTCTGGAGAAGAAGATTTTTTAAGGTTTCGACCATATATGGTAATGGCAGCCATCTTGGATGTAGTGCTGACCTAATTTTAACAAATCTAAAAAGCATTCATCTAAGGATCATCCATGTGAAGTTTGGTCAAAATTAGCCAAGCGGTTTCTGAGGAGAAGTCGTTTGAAGAAAAGTTAACGGACGACGGACGACGGACGGACGACGGAAGACGGACAACACACCATCCCATAAGCTCTACTGGCCAAATGGTGTTTTACAGCTCATCGACACATAAATAGGTCATATTGTCCATAGTACGGATGTAAAATGAATCGAACAAGATAAAAACATCCTTGTATTACATCTAAAATATTAAACTTAACCAGGACCCTGACTTAACATAATGTACTGGCATTGACCCAGCGATAGCATGGCGGATGATAACAATCTGGAGCTTTCGGGTTCAAGTCACACATGCACCACTGAGTTTCGTCTGTGTTTTCAGGCAATACACCACCTTCCCTCAGCCTCGTTTGTTGTCCAGATTGGGATTGAAACTGGGGGTTCTGTATCCTTCGAGCACCATAAAGAACCATAGAAATATATTCATTAGTAAGAATAAGGCAGGTTCTCAAATTCCTATCATATGTGTCCTCCTTCCCCTCTCTCTGGGGTGGCTCTAAATAAGGTATACCGGTAAAGTGTTGATCAGCCGAAAACAACTTGTTAACTAGTTAAGTTGAAACAAAATCTGGTTACGGTAAACAAAAGATGTATCATTTTTAGCTCTACTGGCCAAGGGCCAGCAGAGCTTATGGGATGGTGTGTTGTCCGTCTTCCGTCGTCCGTCCGTCGTCCGTCGTCCTTTAACTTTTCTTCAAACGACTTCTCCTCAGAAACCGCTTGGCTAATTTTGACCAAACTTCACATGGATGATCCTTAGATGAATGCTTTTTAGATTTGTTAAAATTAGGTCAGCGCTACATCCAAGATGGCTGCCATTACCATATATGGTCGAAACCTTCTTCTCCAGAACCGCTGGACAGATTTCAACAGTTTTTCTTTTAAAATGATCGCCAACGCCTAGACTATCAAGATTGTTCAAATAAAGTCCCCGGGGTCAAAAATGGCCGTGCCCCGGGGGGTCCAAAATTTGTATATTGAGGTTTTGCATGTTTTTCATATAGACATGTAGGAAACAACTTTAAAAAATCTTCTTCTCTGAAACCACAAGGCACAGAGCTCTCATGTATTACATGTAGCATCAGCTTATGGTCCTCTACTAAGTTTATTCAAATGGTGACACTGGGGTCAAATTTGTCCCCGCCCCGGGGGTCACAGTATAACATAGACTTATATAGGATTTTTTTTTTAAAAATCTTCTTTTCAGAAACTACAACAGCCAGAGGTTTGATATTTTGCATTTACTATAAGCTTATGGTCCTTTACCAAGTTTGTTCAAATGGTGACCTTAGGGTCAAATTTGGCCCCGCCCCAAGGGTCACATGTTTTACATAGACATGTATAGGGAATTCTTCAAACGACTTCTCGTCAGAAACCGCATGGCTAATTTTGACCAAACTTCAAATGGATGATCCTTAGATGAATGCTTTTTAGATTTGTTAAAATTAGGTCAGCGCTACATCCAAGATGGCTGCCATTACCATATATGGTCGAAACCTTAAAAAATCTTCTTCTCCAGAACCGCTTGACAGATTTCAACAGTTTTTCTTTTAAAATGATCGTCAACGCCTAGACTATCAAGTTTGTTCAACTAAAGTTCCCGGGGTCAAAAATGGCCGTGCCTCGGGGGTCCAAAGTTTGTATATTGAGGTTTTGCATGTTTTTCATACAGACATATAGGAAAAAAGTTTTAAAAATCTTCTTCTCTGAAACCACAAGGCACAGAGCTCTCATGTATTACATGTAGCATCAGCTTATGGTCCTCTACTAAGTTTGTTCAAATGGTGACCCTGGGGTCAAATTTGTCCCCGCCCCGAGGGTCACAGTTTTACATAGACTTATATAGGATTTTTTTTTAAAAAAAAATCTTCTTCTCGGAAACTACAAGAGCCAGAGGTTTGATATTTTACAATTATTATAAGCTTATGGTCCTTTACCAAGTTTGTTCAAATGGTGACCCTGGGGTCACATTTGGTCACGCCCCAAGGGTCACATGTTTTACATAGACATGTATAGGGAAAAACTTAAAAATTCTTCTTCTCTGAAACTGCAAGAGCCAGAGGTTTAATATTTTGCTGTTGCTATAAGCTGATGGTCCTTTACTAATTTTGTTCAAATGCTGACCCTGGGGTCACATCTGGCCCCGCCCCGGGGGTCACAGTTTTACATCAATGCTTGTTTTAAATTTTTTAATTTCTTTATTTTTTATTTTATTTTATTTTCATATTTTTTTTTCGAATTTTTTTTTTAATATAATTTTTTTTTTGTGAATATTTTTTTTTTTTTTTTTATTTTTTTTATTTATTTTTTTTTAATTTATTTTTTTTTTCGATTTTTTTTTTTTATTATCACTACTGGCCAACTTGGAAAACCAGCCAGATCGGACCAGTAATGACAGAGTTACTGCTCTTGATATAGTTAAAAATGCTATATTTTGCCTCTTTAAGACGATAGTCACTCGCTTCATTGATGTCAATGTCATAAGAGCCATATTAGCCAGTAGAGCGTCCTCAGGCCCTCTTGGGCCTCTTGTTTAATTTTCCTATGTGCCCTTCCCCTCTCTCAAGGGCGGCTCTAAATGACATATGTGTTGTTGATCCAACTTAGGCCAGAGTTATTTTGGTGTTTTTTTTCGGTTCTTAGACCCTCCGACACAATTTTTGTAAGGGTTTTTTTTAACACAAAAAACTGGTAAGCAAAGTAACCGGTGATACCCATGTTTTGGTCCTGCATTTGAAACCACCAGTGATCATGTTTAAAAATTAAAGTAAAATTAGAAGTTTTATAGGTTTTTTTCTGGTCATTGTTTCCACCATGTTCTGTTCAATTTATATTCTTATAAAAAAAAGTTCTATAGTCACTTTTTATTCATCTATTTCAACTCACCAACTTGTTACCTATTTAAGTTGAAAGAAAAATATGTATGGTTAAACAGAATCTGTATCATTTTTATTTTCAGCGTCCCTGATGTCCTGAGATGCTGGGAAACTGTACTGAAGTCACAAAATATGGGAGGATTTTATTGAAACGAGTGTCTAGTCACATATATTATAATACATTTTTACAACATAATCAGCCGAATCAGAAATACTTAAAACGAACAAGAATAGAATAATGCGACGGTGTACAATATTATTACTATTTTTTTTTAATCATGAATACCTCATACGGACAGTACTAGCATCAAATTCAAGAATAATATGTCTAGTAACATTTGTGACTTGACTCTTGAGGGAAGGTTATTTGGACCCACTAATTTCGAAATTCCCAGGATCACCAGTTCAGCAAAATATCATATCAACATACATGTCTGACTGTTGACAGAGGTGGATCGATGGCGACTTTAACTGGACAGTTCATTGGAGTGGCTCAAAATAATGGCTAATACGAAAATATAAATGTGTTTCTGTTAATCTGACCGACCATGCCCAATTTCTTTATTGGATTAAAATGATGTTTTCTGAATTTTATTGGATTATAAAGTTTGTGGAATAACAGATGGCAGGAGGTGTATATTACTGGTTCTACCCAGAAAAGTGGGTGGTCTGTCTCTGCAAAAAACAAACAAAACAGATACATGTATGTATATAACCCCACATATGTTGAAAATGACTTGCACCATATAAACAATACAGGCGGAGAGGTGCGCATATTAAAGGGACATGCAGCATTCTATTTTTTTTTAAACGCCAAAATGTTATAATTTAAATATATGCAAGCGTGTGTAAAATCAATTCTTGATTAATCAATCGAGGTGCAAATTTTAATGCTTGATAAATACTTGATAAATGCTGTGTGTCCCTTTAATAAATAAAAACAATTATTGTATGATGCAATTTAATTTTTTATGTAATACCCTTTATATTGGGATGTTTTGATGTAAATATTTGAAATAAAATGTTTTAAATCAAATAAATAATTCATTTTGATATCTGACTTGTTACATGTTTTTTACATAGTCATGAAAGATAATATTTAAGGCCTTAATATGTACCTTAAATGTTTATTGTTTACCATCGAATGGTGAGGCGGCATATGGTGTTAGTTATCTGTGCGTCTATATCCTTCCACAGTTTTTAACCAATCTTTTCGAAACTTTACATGATCTTTATCTATAGCATATCGATTTTGCATCAAAATAAAATTTATTTATGAATATATATTCTTGCATAGTACAATTTTCCACGGATTGTTTTCAGTGCGGTCATTCAAGTCCCATGGACATATTGAGTAATGGAGATGTTCGGTTGCCTTTTTTATATTTGTATACATTCTCATTTTCACCTCTCACTGCTACGGGTTCAATTCCCACTGGGAGCTCAACTTGTAGGTGAGAAAGTGTCGATTCTTACAGATAGCAGAAAGTACACAGTACTGGTTCTACCCAGGAATTATGGCCTAAAATGTGCTATAATGACATAAAAAACAATTCAACTTTAAAAATATAAAGTAAAAAAAATGGCCTTCTTTACTTTCCTTCGATGCTATCAGTATAAGTATTACGACAGTGTTTCTGTCTGATAAAAAAATCATCTTAGGTTTCAACCGACAAATGGTCTATATTTAAACTAATACAAGTAAGATGGGGCCCTCAAACTCTTTCATGTGTGGGCGATATATTCCACGGCTGATTCATGATACTAGCATGGGACAGCTACAGTACATATGACAGTGCTGAGTGCAGTTGCGGATGAATTCATTTGAATATTTAACGGCTCATCAACACAGTACAGGTTATTTAGAGCCGCCCCAGAGAGAGGGGAAGGATACATAGGAATCCGGGAACCGTGCCCTGCTCTTATTATCGAATAGATTCCTATGGTTCTTTAACATGCTCGGATGATAGACCTATACGCGGGACCACCCGGTTTACGTCCCCATCCGACGGACGAGGCTAAGGGAAAGTGTCTTGCCCAAGAACACACCGACAAAACTCAGTGGCACCACCTCCGGTTACAAATCCGCTGCGCTACTGACTGCGCCAAGTTGCGGATGACAATTAGACACTGGATAGTCTAGTCAAAAACACAGCAACAAATATATTATCTGAATATGTTTAAGAAAGTATGCTTGCAAGAGCTTTCAAAAACAGACTTTCATGATTTTAGTTGGGGTGGGATGGGGATGGGGCGCATCCTTTTAAATCTCAGCTCAGATGCCCTCCCCCTCCTTCTCTCCACCCCAACTCCCATCTTGAACAGTAGCGATTGTTACGTACACTTTCAACATATGAGAGGGTGCCCAATACTACACGCTCCATCGAATACGTGCCTGCAGTTCTTGCGAGGTCAGTCGAGTCAAAATTACAGTTAAGTCAAACAATTCGTATTTTCGTGTACTTTTGATAAAGAAATAACATGCTTTTCGTGACATGCAGCAAAATTCATGTAATGTGTGAGCTAAAACAACAATTCAAGAATCTCCTCGTATTTTATTTAACAAAAAACACACGGTTGTTGTCGTTTTAATCGTATTCTAAAAATGGCATATTTTAGAGTTATCGCCCCTTGCTTCGACATTTTACAAGGCGGGTCTGCATTTATCACGCAGTAAAGCTTCTAAAAACAAAATCGGTACAGCCGAAAATCACGAAGCTTAAAGCGGAAATGAAATTTCATGATCAAAAATTGTCACAATTTTCCAAATTATGTGTTTTAAAAAATTCAAAATGGCGGATATTTTTTTTTTTTGACGTTGCCGAAAGATGACGTACTACTTTTCGTTGTCAAGCGTGGTTGCGATATTTGAAAGATGTAGGAAAATATCAAGGCTGCTCCCCTACTGTAGGCACAACTAGAAATCCTGGCAATGCTTCCTGCTAACACGGCGTTAACATCAAAAAAACTTTAAAAAAAGATATTAAAAAAAATAATGAAATAAAAAAAATTAAAAAAGATATTAAAAAAAAAAATTAAACAAAATAAAAAAATAAAAATTAAGACAATCAATCAATCAATCAAAAATTAAACAAAAAAAATATACTAATAATAAAAAAAAACAAGAGCTGTCGGAGAACAGCGCAGCTCGACTATTCAATTTTTCAGAGAATAATAAATTTATAGCTAGTATATACCATCAGAAAACAAGGCTACAACAATGTGGGGTGTGGTTGGGGGCACAACATAACTATGTGTAAGAATTGACCAAAATATGTAAAAAAAAAAAAAATAAAAAAAATAAAAAAAAAATATGTAAAAAAAAAATCGAGTTTCGAGTGTGGATGGAGGGGTGGGGGGGCTAGTGTGTGGGAGGGGGCAACATATATGTGTAAGAAGCTATGTGTAAGAAAATAACCAAAACAACACAGATACATGTAAAACAAGAGGTCAATGACCTTGAAGCTCTACTGATAGATTTTTGATAGCTAGGTCAACATTCCTGTGAAGTTTCATGAAAATCCATCAAGTAGTTTCATAGGAGTAGTCGCTACAAGTTTTCATTATATAACTCTATGTAAACAAAGATAGCCGCTGGTGGCCATGTTTAATGTCAAATCAAAATAATTTTTGACAAGGATCAACATCATGTCATACTGATCATTTTAGAAAAAGTCCCATATTAATATCACTTATAGTTTTCAAGAAGTAGTCGCTACAAACTTGAATTTTTAAAAATCTATTTTCAGCCATGGAGGCCATCTTGCATTTCCGGTCGACCTGAAATTTTGCTAGGATCAATTAGACATCAAGAGCAACATTCCTGTAAAGTTTCATGAAAATCCGTCAAGTAGTTTCAGAGGAGTAGTCGTTACAAGTTTTTACTAGATAACTCTATGTAAACAAAGATGGCCGCTGACAGCCATGTTTAACGTCGAATCAAAGCGATTTTCGACAAGGACCAACATCATGACATGCTGATCATTTTAGAAAAAGTCCCATATCAATATCACTTATAATTTTCAAGAAGTAGTCGCCATAAACTTGTTTTTTGAAAATCTATTTTTAGCCGTGGCGGCCATCTTAAATTTCCGGCCGACCTGAAGTTTTGCTAGGATCAATAAGACATCAAGAGCAACATTCGTGTGAAGTTTCATGAAAATCCGTCAAGTAGTTTCAGAGGAGTAGTCGCTACAAGTTTTCATTATATAACTCTATGTAAACAAAGATGGCCGCTGGCGGCTATGTTTAATGTCAAATCAAAATAATTTTTGACAAGGATCAACATTATGTCATACTGATTATTTTAGGAAAAGACGCATATCAATATCACTTATAGTTTTCAAGAAGTAGTCGCTACAAACTTGAATTTTAAAAATCTATTTTCAGCCATGGCGGCCATCTTGAATTTCCGGCCGACCTGAAATTTTGCTAGGATCATTTAGACATCAAGAGCAATATTCCTGTGAAGTTTTATGGTAATCTGTTGAGTAGTTTCAGAGGAGTAGTCGCTACAAGTTTTTACTAAATAACTCTTATGTAAATAAAGATGGCCGCTGGCAGCCATGTTTAACGCCGAATCAAAACGATTTTCGACAAGGACCAACATCATGTCATGCTGATCATTTTAGAAAAAGTCCAATATCAATATCACTTAGAGTTTTCAAGTGGGCATCATATATGTGTAAGAATTGACTAAAACAACACAGAAATATGTATTTATTTTTATATATAATTGACTAAAACAACAACAAAATATGTAAAAAAAATTCAAGTGGGGGGGGGGGGGGGGGTTGGGGCTAGGGGGGGCTAGGGGGCATCATATATGTGTAAGAATTGACTAAAACAACACAGAAATATGTAAAAAAAAAAAGTTAAAAAAGAAAGAAAGTGTGGAGGGGGGTGGGAGTGGGGGTGGGGGGTGGGGGTGGCGAGGAGGGAGCCCATGCCCCAATATGGGTGAAGTATGAATAAGATGCATAATGCTATAAGAAATCCCAAACCAAAATTATAGATATATACATGCTTACATGCAAACCTAGATCTGCCTTTATTGCACATTTTATGGGCCATCACAATTTGGGTTCCATGGGAGCCCAGAATTTGCAGAAGACAAATTTACTTATCCAACCCTTTACAACATACTATAAGGAAACCAATTCCAAAATTAAGTTCAGCTAGGACAAGAAATGTAAGATATATAGACCTGTAAACACAGATTACACGCAAAATTTGATGTGAAACAGACACATTTTAAGGGCTATCATAATTTGGGTTCCATGGGAGCCATGGGTTACAGGAACCAAAATTGCTTATGCAGCCCCTAAGATAATGCTATAAGGTAGCCCATGGCCAAATCTGGTTGTGCTAGGATAAGAAATGTAAGAGATA
The DNA here is from genome assembly GCA_037043455.1 of Cyrtodaria siliqua. Taxonomy (NCBI): domain Eukaryota; kingdom Metazoa; phylum Mollusca; class Bivalvia; order Adapedonta; family Hiatellidae; genus Cyrtodaria; species Cyrtodaria siliqua. The sequence goes on along the minus strand of JAWPHD010007854.1, from coordinate 37,780 downwards.
TAGACTTGTAAACACAGCTTACACGCAAACCTTGATGTGGGACGCCGACCCCGGGGTGATTACATAAGCTCTCTTATTCTTCGAATAGTCGAGCTAAAAAGGCAAAACATCTGGTAAAATTTGGATCAGATGAAAAATGAAAGCCCTATCGTATTAACGAGGCAAAATATAGCAGTTTTAACTAAATCAAGGGCCATAACTCCGCTGTTACTGGTCAGATCTGGCTGGTTTTCGAACTTGTGCAAGCTTTCATTGATATTAACAATCTATTCAAGTCTGGTAAAGATCGGATGAAAAATGAAGGCCCTTAGCCAGTAGAGCTAACAATCATCAGCTCCAAAAAGTAGCTCAAGGTCATAGATGTATGCACTAGACCTTTAAAACTTTGCTTATAGTTGTATCTTGAGTGGTACATCGCAACGTGACAAAGCGCAAAAAGATGCACTACACAAGACACAACTTTGTTAAAATAGAATATGTTTTCTTCCAAAGATTAAGCTATAAATTAGGTTTAAAACATCTAGTGCATACTTCTAGTTCATGAGAAAGTGATGTAAATTTAACAATTAAAGTTATCTGCCCTTTGCTTGGATGGTGAAGGTCACATCCACAATTGCTTTGTCACATTGCAATGTACCACTCAAGATACAACTATAAGCAAAGTTTGAAAGGTCTTAGTGCATACAGTTGGTGAAAAAGTGACAAACGCCAAAGTTGAAGGTAGAAATTATAAAGTTATCTGCCCTTTGCTTGGAGGGTCAAGGTCACTTCCACATTTGCTTTGTCACGTTGCGATGTACCACTCAAGATACAACTACAAGCAAAGTTTTAAAGGTCTAGTGCATACAGTTTGTGAAAAAGTGACCTAAACGCAATAGTTGAACCTAAACATTATTGTTATCTGCCCTTTGCTTGGAGGGTCAAGGTCACTTCCACATTTGCTTTGTCACGTTGCGATGTACCACCCAAGAAACAACTATAAGCAAAGTTTAAAAGGTCTAGTGCACAGTTGTGAAAAAGTGACCTAAACGCAAAAGTTGAACCTAAAAATTATTAAGTTATCTGCCCTTTGCTTGGAGGGTCAAGGTCACTTCCACATTTGCTTTGTCACGTTGCGATGTACCACCCAAGATACAACTATAAGCAAAGTTTGAAAGGTATAGTGCATACAGTTCGTGAAAAAGTGACCTAAACGCAAAAGTTGATCCTAAAAATTATTAAGTTATCTGCCCTTTGCTTGGAGGGTCAAGGTCACTTCCACATTTGCTTTGTCACGTTGCAATGTACCACCCTAGATACAACTATAAGCAAAGTTTGAAAGATATAGTGCATACAGTTTGTGAGAAAATGACCTAAACGCAAAACTTGAATGTTGATGCCGCCGCAGGAAAAGCAACACCTACGTCTCTTTTTTTCTTCGAAAAGGCGAGACAAACATGAAGGCCCTATCGTCTTAACGAGGCAAAATATAGCATTTAACTAAATCAAGAGCCATTACTTCGCTGTTAGTGATCAGATCTGGCTGGTTTTTCGAACTTGTCTGAGCATTCATTGACATTAACAATCTGGTAAAAATCAAGATAAAGGTGTTTTGCGACAGAATCAGTTTGAATTTGATAATTTGGTATATGTGTATGATGGACTACATAACGATATATCTTGAGATGCGTTCAAATGTGTTATTTTTCATCGTAACAAATTGTACTTAATATAACATGTAATCAAGAAGTCTCTATAGCTTAGTGGATAGCATGCCTGACTGTAAATTAGAACCTGATGTGTTGGAGTCCCGAGATAGGCCAACCTATTTTTGTTCTGGAAGGTGATGTGCTACCTGTGTACAGGTACAATGTGCACTACTCCTCTATAAAGTAAACTAGAATGTGTCCGTAGGACACGAATGCCCCCACTTAGGTCACTATGCCATAGCAATCTGATAATAAACATGTCCAACTTAGGTGCGCATCTTCACTTGCTGGCAGTGTATTAGGTAGAAATCCAAGAACTGGGTGTGCAAATATACAAACTGGGTGTGCAAAATAATTTGCCAACACGCGTTACGCGCCAATTCGCGTCAAGTGGGTGTCTCAGGGGGTAATTTATTTTCACAAAGCTGAAAAAGGTGCATTTTAGATCATCTTTCTTCTTTAAATGTATACAAAACATAAAAGTATTGAGAAAGTAAGAGTTTGGAAGTGTTATTTAGCAAAAAAAAGAAATATATATATATTATTTTTTTTACCCCACCCATTCCTCCAAATATTGGCCGAGATTTTTCAACAAGAGGCCCAAGAGGGCCTGTGAACGCTCTACTGGCTGTTATACCATTGATGAATCGAGTCGTACTACATGGTGTCTAGAGTGTACACAAGGTTTTTCAAGTATTTGACCTAGTGACCTAGTTTTTGACCCCATGGGACCCATTTTCGAACTTGACCAAAATATAATTAAGACAACATTTCGACAAAGTTTCATCAAGATCGGGTCAGAAATATGGCCTCTAGAGTGTACTAGTGACCTAGTTTTTGACCCTGTGTGACCCTGTGTGACCCATTTTCGAACTTTAGCAAGCTATAATTGAGACAAATATTCTGACAAAATTGCATCAAGATCGGGTCAAAAATATGGCCTCTAGAGTGTACACACGGTTTTTCCAAAGTTTGACCTAGTGACCTAGTTTTTAACACCATGTGACCCATTTTTGAACTTGACCAAGATATAATTAAGACAAACATTTTGACAAAGAGTGTACACAAGGTTTTTCCAATATTTGACCTAGTGACCTAGTTTTTAACCCCATGTGACCCATTTTCAAACTTGACCAAGATATAATTAAGACAAACATTCTGACAAAGTTGCATCGAGCTCGGGTCAAAAATACGGCCTCTAGAGTGTACACAAGGATTTTCCAATATTTGACCTAGTGACCTAGTTTTTAACTTCATATGACCCATTTCCGAACTTGATCAAGATATAATTAAGATAAACAATTTGACAAAATTTCATCAAGATTGGGTAACAAATATGACCTCTAGAGTGTACACAAGTTTTTTCAAGTATTTGACCTAGTGACCTAGTTTTTGACCCCACATGACCCATTTTTGAACTTGACCGATATTTCATTGAGACAAACATTCTGACAAAGTTTCATCAAGATCGGGTCAAAAATATGGGCTCTGGAGTGTACACAAGTTTTTTCCAAAGTTTGACCTAGTGACCTAGTTTTTAACACCATGTGACCCATTTTTGAACTTGACCAAGATATAATTAAGACAAACATTTTGACAAAGTTTCATCAAGATTGGGTCAGAAATACGGCTTCTAGAGTGTACACAAGGTTTTTCAAGTATTTGACCTAGTGACCTAGTTTTTAACCCCATGTGACCCATTTTCAAACTTGACCAAGATATAATTAAGACAAACATTCTGACAAAGTTGCATCAAGCTCGGGTCAAAAATATGGCCTCTAGAGTGTACACAAGGTTTTTCCAATATTTGACCTAGTGACCTAGTTTTTGACCCACATGACCCATTTTCGAACTTGACCGAGATTTCATTGAGACAAACAATTAAGATAAACATTCTGACAAAGTTGCATCAAGCTCGGGTCAAAAATATGGCCTCTAGAGTGTACACAAGTTTTTTCCAATATTTGACCTAGTGACCTAGTTTTTAACTTCATGTGACCCATTTTCGAACTTGATCAAGATATAATTAAGATAAACAATTTGACAAAGTTTCATCAAGATTGGGTAACAAATATGACCTCTAGGTGTACACAAGTTTTTTCAAGTATTTGACCTAGTGACCTAGTTTTTGACCCCACATGACCCATTTTTGAACTTGACCGAGATTACATTAAGACAAACATTCTGACAAAGTTTCATCAAGATCAGGTCAAAAATATGGCCTCTAGAGTGTACACATGGTTTTTCCAAAGTTTGACCTAGTGACCTAGTTTTTAACACCATGTGACCCATTTTTGAACTTGACCAAGATATAATTAAGACAAACATTTTGACAAAGTTTCATCAAGATTGGGTCAGAAATACGGCTTCTAGAGTGTACACAAGGTTTTTCAAGTATTTGACCTAGTGACCTAGTTTTTAACCCCATGTGACCCATTTTCAAACTTGACCAAGATATAATTAAGACAAACATTCTGACAAAGTTGCATCAAGCTCGGGTCAAAAATATGGCCTTTAGAGTGTACACAAGGTTTTCCCAATATTTGACCTAGTGACCTAGTTTTTGACCCCACATGACCCATTTTCGAACTTGACCGAGATTTCATTGAGACAAACATTCTGACAAAGTTTCATGATGATTGCATCAGAAATGTGGCCTCTAGAGTGTACACAAGCAAAAGTTAACGGACGGACGACGGACGACGGACGGACGACGGAAGACGGACAACACACCATCCCATAAGCTCTGCTGGCCCTTGGCCAGTAGAGCTAAAAACGGCCGTGCAAAAGACGGCTGCACGGTTGGCAGGATGATACACTGCTTGCTTTCAACATTCCTGTAAAGTTTGGCGACCATGGGTTAAAATAGTAATGGAGGAGGGCATGACACAAGTTTTTTTTCAGCCCCTATTTTGACTAAGTCAAGGGCCATAACTCTGTGATTCTTAGTCCAAATAAGAACGAAAATGCAGGTACGCATTTTCACTTGCTGGTCAACATTCCTGTAAAGTTTGGAGACCATGGATTAAATAGTAATGGAGGAGGGCGCACCACAAGTTTTTCAGCCCCAATTTTGACTAAGTCAAGGGCCACATTTCTGTCGTTCTAAAATAATGAAAAAACAAACTCAGATGCACATCTTCACTTGCTGGTCAACATTCAGTGACCGTGGAGGATCACGCGACGCAAGTTTTTCAGCCCCTATTTTGTCTAAGTCTGGGTCCATGACTCTGTGGTTCTTGGTCCAAAATAAAAATGAAAACCCAGGTCAGGGCCTTTTTTCCAAAAATTGGGAAGGGGCCTTAGCCTTTCATTTTGGGAAATTCAAGCGCGATTTTCGGCCAAATTGGGAAAAGGTAGACTGACTTTCAAGATACATCAATAAACAAATGGCAGTCTACATACATACAGTAAATAGAAAGTTGCATCAATTTAATAATTGAAAACAAATTATTTATCACTAAAACAGGACTGGTATAATAGGACACTTCTAATTTTAACATCATTTACAAGGGTAACTGTCTGGACTTGAAGTCCTTAAAGTCATCAACAATTTGATCAAAGTCCTCCTCTTGGGGGTTTACACAGTTAATCCTCATCAGAGCATCCAAGTTTGTTGTCTTCAATGAAGACCTCAGAAATGTACATAGGTCATTCATCAGGCTGAAAGAACGCTCAACAACAGCAGTGCTCTGCGTCGCAAGTTGCGAGTCCGACTGACCCGGCACTTCAGTAGGCGGAGATTTGGCAAGTTGTGTTGTCAAGGAATTTGTCCTTTTAACACCAAAGGTCAAAAGGCTGTGCTGGCCTTTATAATCTGCAGCCCTTTTAACAGATTTTCTGTAGTATTTTCCGTTTTTCGACATTTTTTACTCGCATTTTGTTTACGGTGTACTTGTTTTTTTCAAATATTGTTTACGAAAACCGTGTTAGAATATGTTCTACAGTGTTCGGTTAAGAAAAACTATTTTTATTTTTTTATCAATTTTAAGTTTTTATAAAAAATAATTATATAACATTTCAAACGGTTCAATATTAAATAATTAAATAAATGACGACCGCGTCAAGTCTACATGCGGTTTAATAAATCGCGTAAAATAACTCGGTTCGGTTCACGTTCTCTCCATTAAACAAAACAAATGGCGCCAAGAGATCGTAACATCTCGGTCATAAGTGGACTGCAGTGCAGTGCCGAGTCATTCTGAATGGATATTTATTTCGGTACGCCAATAAAAAGCCTGCTTTCGGTTTCATTCGCTGCTAAATAATGTAGTTTTATTAACCGAACGTGTGAAATAGATTTCGGGAGAATCATATGTCAACATATTGGGAATTTCAGCATTGTATTTTTGGGAAATTCTTTCACCAAAATTGGGAAAAAAAGAGGCTTTTTGCAATTGGGAAGTCACCGAATATCGGCCTCTATTATAGAAGGAAAAAAGACCCTGCAGGTGGGCATCTTCACTTGCTAGTCAACACTCCTGTAAAGTTTGGCGACCGTGGGTTAAATAGTTATGGAGGAGGGCGCGACAAGTTTTTCAGCCCCTATTTTGACTAAGTCAAGGGCAACAAATCTGTGGTTCTCGGTCCAAAATAAAAACGAAAACACAGGTGCACATCTTCACTTGCTGATCAACATTCCTGTAAAGTTTTTCAGCCCCTAATTTGACTAAATCAAGGGCCACAACCCAGATGCGCATCTTCACCTGCTGGACAACATTCCTGTAAAGTCTGGCGACCGTGGGTTAATTAGTAATGGAGGAGGGCGCAACACAAGTTTTTCAGCCCCTATTTAATTAGGGGCCACAACTCTGTGGTTCTTGGTCCAAAATAAAAATAAAAACCCAGGTGCGCATCTTCACTTGTTGGTCAACATGCCTGTGAAGTTTTGTGACTGTGGGTTAAATAGTTCCAAGACAGATTTTGGGACAGACGTCCGAACAAGTGCAAATCTATATGCACCCCCAAGTGGGGGCATAAAAATTATGTCCCGGCCTAAATTTCATTGCTTAAATACTCCAAGAGTTGGTGAACATGACTGGTGAACATTAAATTACAAAGACAGACATGACTACAAAGAGACATTTGATTTAGTGTATGGTCTGCAGCTTTAAATACTTACTGGACATATTAAGGAGACTCTCATACTTGAAGAAGCAGTTGTTCCAATAATCCTTATAACTAAAAAGAAAGAATATTAATTTTGAAGAAAGCACATTCATTTTGAAAAACACACATTTGAATGACAAACAGTTTTTCATTATGTTACCCTCATGTATATATATATATATATATATATATATATAAGGGTGAGAAAATACATACACCTACAAAATACCTTTCAAAAAGCACTGGATCCCCGAGGGGATACGAAAATGTTGGAATAAATTAATAGAAGGGGAAAAAAACATTTATACAGTGCTACAGTTTACAAAAACTCAAGCGCTTTCGGCTAACGCCTTCATCAGGAGTACACAAACACCAAAATAACAAATACGAAACAAAAAACACTAAAATACACGGCAGTTTAAATAAAACTCTTTGAGAAACAACTTATCGTTTGGCAGTGTTGGTTTATTTAAGAGCGAAGCCGTATAAGAGTGGATAACCAATACCAGGGCATTAGATGTGTGGATACTCTAGAGATAGGTAATACTGATCAAAAGACATCAGATATATTGTTAAAGTCTGTACAAAATATTTCCATTATGTTGCTGCAACACTGCCAAACGATAAGTTGTTTCTCAAAGAGTTTTATTTAAACTGCTGTGTATTTTAGTGTTTTTTGTTTCGTATTTGTTATTTTCGTGTTTGTGTACTCCTGATGAAGGCGTTAGCCGAAAGCGCTTGAGTTTTTGTAAACTGTAGCACTGTATAAATGTTTTTTCCCCATCTATATATATATATATATATATATAAATGCTATATAAGTGTACATGTTTACTGATCCAGCTGTCAGACTGTTTCTATTAGTAGCACACATATAAATAGCTGATTCTAGTAATTTCCTAATTATTGTTTACATACCGAGATGTGTAGATTGTTACAGAACATTCTTTAATTTAGAATGTTCCATGTTGGTCTAATTATAAAGCTGGCCATAGTAAAACTTGTGGGGGTTTCAGTTTCAGTAATTAAAGTGGAGTATCTGGTTCATTATTTTAATTGAGAATTTACAAAATATTGGATGCTGTGAATTAAAATATTTTGTGAGAGGATACAATACATTGTGCTCATCTATAATAAAAGTGACTGGATTATTTGGACATTTTGACTGTTGTGAATGAATAAACCAGGAACAATTTGAAGTGAAATTGGATTAAAGGGACACTTGACAAATTTTGATTAAAGGGACACTTGACAATTCAGATTAAAGCGAGACTTACCAATATTATTTAGACTTTATTTGTATACTGGATTTTAAAGAATTACTGGATCCATTTTATGATTTTTCTTTAAGTGAATATTTTTAATTTTAGTATTTAAATAAATTTGTTGATTATCTTTTAAAAACAGTTGTTGCTGGTTTTACTTCCTTTCTTGTTACATTTTACCCGTAACAATTAACATAATGGAAATATTTTGTACAGACTTTAACAATATATCTGATGTCTTTTGATCAGTATTACCTATCTCTAGAGTATCCACACATCTAATGCCCTGGTATTGGTTATCCACTCTTATACGGCTTCACTCTTAAATAAACCACTAATACTTACTGTCATCTCTAGTCCTGGCCGCAGTCCTCGCGCAATTTTGCTGTAACATGTACAACCGTTTTTCAGATTCTAACATCTTTTTTCTCACAAGACTTACAGTAACACAATAATTCTGAAAAATAACCAAATAAAAGTAAACACTCAACCGAAACATTGTGAATGACTTTGTCAGCAGGGTAAATACACACCAGAAACATTGAGGACCAGGCTAGGCTGTACGTACATAATTCACTCACCAGGCCAGACTGTACATACATAATTCACTCACCAAGCCAGACTGTACATCCACCTCCAGTGAGGACCAGGTCAGACTGTACATACATAATTCACTCACCTCCAATGAGGACCAGGCCAGACTGTACATACATAATTCATTCACCTCCAGTGAGGACCAGGTCAGACATAATTCACTCACCTCCAAGGAGGACTAGGTCAGACTGTACATACATAATTCATCCACCTCCAATGAGGACCAGACCAGAATGTATATACATAATTCATCCACCTCCAATGAGGACCAGGCCAGACTGTACATACATAATTCATCCACCTCCAATGAGGACAAGGCCAGACTGAACATACATAATTCATCCATCTCCAATGAGGACCAGGTCAGACTGTACATACATAACTCATCCACCTTCAATAAGGACCGGGTCAAACTGTAAATAAATAATTCATCCACCTCCAATGAGGACCTGGTCAGACTGTAAATACATAAATCATCCACCTCCAATGAGGACCTGTTCAGACTGAAAATACATAATTCATCCACCTCTAATGAGGACCAGGTCAGACTGTACATACATAATTAATCCGCCTCCAATGAGGACCAGGCCAGATTGTACATACATACTTCATCCACCTCCAATGGGGACCAGGTCAGATTATACATACAAACTTCATCCACCTCCAAAGAGGACCAGACTGTATATACGTAATTCATCCACCTCCAAAGAGGACCAGGCCAGACTGTATATACATAATTCACTCACCTCCAATGGGGACCAGACCAGAATGTACATACATAATTCACACACCTCCAATGGGGACCAGGCCAGCCTGTACATACATAATTGACTCACCAGTCTAGACTGTACATACATAATTAACTCACCTCCCATGAGGACCAGGTCAGACAGTACATACATAATTCACTCACCAGGCTAGACTGTACATACATAATTCACTCATCTTCCATGAGGACCAGGTCAGAATGCACATACATAATTCACTCACCTCCCATGAGGACCAGGTCAGAATGCACATACATAATTCACTCACCTCCCATGAGGACCAGGTCAGAATGCACATACATAATTCACTCACCTCCAATGAGGACCATGTTAAATGCACATACATAATTCACTCACCTCCAATGAGGACCATGTTAAATGTACATACATAATTCACTCACCTCCAATGAGGACAATGTTAAATGCACATACATAATTCACTCACCTCCCATGAGGACCAAGTCAGAATGCACATACATAATTCACTCACCTCCAACGAGGACCAGGTCAGAATGCACATACATAATTCACTCACCTCCAATGAGGACCAGGCCAGCCTGTACATACATAATTCACACACCTCCCATGAGGACCAGGTCAGAATGCACATACATAATTCACTCACCTCCCATGAGGACCAGGTCAGACTGTACATACATAATTCACTCACCTCCCATGAGGACCAGGTCAGACTGTACATACATAATTCACTCACCTCCAATGAGGACAAGGCCAGCCTGTACATACATAATTCATCCACCTTCCATGAGGACGAGGCCAGCCTGTACATACATAATTCACTCACCTCCAATGAGGACCAGGCCAGCCTGTACATACATAATTCACTCACCTCCCATGAGGACCAGGCCAGCCTGTACATACATAATTCACTCACCTCCAAAGAGGACCATGTTAAATGCATGTAGTTAAAGTTGTCCGTCTTACTATTACACAGATGCTTAATATCTATTGGCCCATTCGATTTTCTTGCTTCCTGTAAGAGACATGTATATAATAAAGGCTGTATGCACCATTCATTTTTTTTACTGGGCACACATAAAAATGGAAAAGAGAACTGCATATATTCCCAATATATCCAGTTTTACTATTTTTTTCAGTTCTCAATTCATTCTTAAACAAGAGGCCTAAGAGGGCCTGTGGATGCTCTACTTGCTAAAGATAAGTTTATGCACAAGGGGCCATAACTCTTTCAAATATCGTTCAACCAGAACATGGTGACGATATACGCAACTAGGCTTGGTACTGATTGTCCCTGACAAGTTTCGTTGAAATCCAGTCAAAAGTTCAAGAGAACTAGTCTGTACAAAGTAAGTGTATTAAAACGTTTAAGGGGTCATAACTCTGCCAAAATTCATTCAACCAGAACACGGCAACGATAGGTGCAACTAGGCATCCCCATCAAGATTCGTTGAAATCCAGCAAGGAGTTCAGAACAGACTAATCTGGACAACGTTTCTCTATTAAAATCTTTAAAGGGCCATAACTCTGACAAAAATCATTTAACCCGAATATGGCGATAATATGCACCACTAGGCTTGATAGTGATTATCCTTGTCAAGTTTCGTTAAAATCCAGCCAGGGCTTAAGGAGAACTAGCCCGGAAAATGTTTGTGTATCAAAAACCTTTAAAGGGCCATAACTCCACCAACAAGAGGGCCAAGATGGCCCTAAATCGATCACCTGAGTACTGGCACATTAGCAAACTTCTTCGAAATCTTATGGTCATATACAATCTGTGCAAGTTTGGTTAAGATTGTTCAAGAAATGTGGGCTCTGTTGTGTATAACAACATTGATATAAAGACACTGACAAAGTTTGGTAAATATCAAATACAAAATGAAGGTGCTAGAGTGTAACACCTTGGGCAGGGCCAAATGTGACCCGAGGGCTACATGTAATATATGAGAGCTTTGTGGTTTCAGAGAAGAAGAAATTTTAAGTTATTCCCTATACAAGTCCATGTAAAACATGACCCCTGGGGTGAGGCCAAATGTGACCCCACGGTGACCATTTGAACAAACTTGGTAAAGGACCATGAGAGTATATATAGTAAATGCAAAATATTAAACCTATGGCTCTTGTAGTTCCAGAAAAGAAGACTTTAATGTGTTTCCTATATAAGTCTATGTAAAACTGTGACTCACGGGGGCGGCGTCAAATTTGACCCCAGGGTCACCATTTGAACAAACTTGGTAGAGGACCATAATCTTATAGTAAATACAAAATATTAAACCTCTGGCTCTTGCAGTTTCAGGGAAGATTTTTTTTCCCCTATATATATGTCTATGTAAAACTGTTACCCCCGGGGCGCGTCCAAATTTGACACCAGGGTCACCATTTGAACAGCTTGGTAGAGGACCATAAGCTGATGCTACATGTAATACATGAGAGCTCTGTGCCATCTAGTTCCAGAGAAGATTTTTTTTCAGTTTTTGTCTATACAAGCCTAAGTAAAACTGTGACCCCCAGGGTTGGGCCAATTGTGACCAATGTGTCACCATTTGAACAAACTTGGTAGAAGACCATAAGCTTATAGCAAATGCAAAATATTAAACCTCTGGCTCTTGCAGTTTCAGAGAAGAAGATTTTTTAAGTTTTTCCCTATACATGTCTATGTAAAACATGTGACCCTTGGGGCGGGGTCAAATGTGACCCGAGGCTCACCATTTGAACAAACTTGGTAAAGGACCATAAGCTTATAGCAAATGCAAAATATTAAACCTCTGGCTCTTGCAGTTCCAGAGAAGAAGATTTTTTTCAGTTTTTTCCTATACAAGCATTTATATAAAACTGTGACCCCCATGGCGGGGCCAGATGTGACCTCATTTGAACAAAATTGGTAAAGGACCATAAGCTTATAGCAACAGCAAAATATTAAACCTCTGGCTCTTGCAGTTTCAGAGAAGAAGAATTTTCAAGTTTTTCCCTATACGAGTCTATGTAAAACATGTGACCCTTGGGGCGGGGCCAAATGTGACCCCAGGGTCACCATTTGAACAAACTTGGTAAAGGCCCATAAACTTATAATAAATGTAAAATATCAAACCTCTGGCTCTTGTAGTTTCCGAGAAGAAGATTTTTAAAAAAAAATCCTATATAAGTCTATGTAAAACTGTGATCCTCGGGGCGGGGACAAATTTGACCCCAGGGTCACCATTTGAACAAACTTAGTAGAGGACCATAAGCTGATGCTACATGTAATACATGAGAGCTCTGTGCCATCTGGTTCCAGAGAAGAAGATTTTTTTCAGTTTTTCCCTATACAAGCCTATGTAAAACTGTGACCCCCGCTGTGGGGCCAAATGTGACCCCTGGGTCACCATTTGAACAAACTTGGTAGAGGACCACAAGCTTATAGCAAATGCAAAATATTAAACCTCTGGCTCTTGCAGTTTCAGAGAAGAAGATTTTTTAAGTTTTTCCCTATACATGTCTATGTAAAACATGTGACCCTTGGGGCGGGGCCAAATGTGACCCCAGGGTCACCATTTGAACAAACTTGGTAAAGGACCATAAACTTATAATAAATGTAAAATATCAAACCTCTGGCTCTTGTAGTTTCCGAGAAGAAGATTTTTAAAAAAAAAATCCTATATAAGTCTATGTAAAACTGTGATCCTCGGGGCGGGGACAAATTTGACCCCAGGGTCACCATTTGAACAAACTTAGTAGAGGACCATAAGCTGATGCTACATGTAATACATGAGAGCTCTGTGCCATCTGGTTCCAGAGAAGAAGATTTTTTTCAGTTTTTCCCTATACAAGCCTATGTAAAACTGTGACCCCCGCTGTGGGGCCAAATGTGACCCCTGGGTCACCATTTGAACAAACTTGGTAGAGGACCACAAGCTTATAGCAAATGCAAAATATTAAACCTCTGGCTCTTGCAGTTTCAGAGAAGATTTTTTAAATTTTTCCCTATACATGTCTATGTAAAACATGTGACCCTTGGGGCGGGACTAAATGTGACCCCAGGGTCACCATTTGAACAAACTTGGTAAAGGCCCATAACTTATAATAAATGTAAAATATCAAACCTCTGGCTCTTGTAGTTTCCGAGAAAAAAATTAAAAAAAAAAAATCCTATATAAGTCTATGTAAAACTGTGACCCCCGGGGCGGGGACAAATTTGAACCCAGGGTCCCCATTTGAGCAAACTTAGTAGAGGACCATAAGCTGATGCTACATGTAATACATGAGAGCTCTGTGCCTTGTGGTTTCAGAGAAGAAGATTTTTTAAAGTTTTTTCCTATATGTCTATATGAAAAACATGCAAAACCTCAATATACACACTTTGGACCCTCAGGGCACGGCCGTTTTTGATACAGGGGACTCTATTTGAACAAACTTGATAGTCTAGGCTTTGGCGATCATTTTAAAAGAAAAACTGTTGAAATCTGTCCAGCGGTTCTGGAGAAAAATATTTTTTAAGGTTTCGACCATATATGGTAATGCCGGTATATTGGATGTAGCGCTGACCTAATTTTAACAAATCTAAAAAGCATTCATCTAAGGATCATCCATGTGAAGTTTAATCAAAATTAGCCAAGCGGTTTCTGAGGAGAAGTCGTTTGAAGAAAAGTTAACGGACGACAGACAGACAGACGACGGACGACAGACAACACACCATCCAATAAGCTCTGCTGGCCCTTGGCCAATAGAGCTAAAAACACATTAAATATATATCTAAACACTTTGAATAAGCCTGGGTAGAACCATGTACTGTATGTTCTGCCATCATTAAGAATCAACATTATCAAACCTGCAGCGGTGACACATGAGAAATTTCAAGTGCAGTGTCATTACTCTCTCACCACGGAGGCGATATTACAGCACTGGTAACGGTTTTAAAGAAGCATTACAGACAATTCTATGCAATTCACTTACTAGTTGAAGCTGCTTGCAATTGACGGTGATGTTGATATCACGTGGTATGTCATCATCTTGTTCATGGCTCGTGTCATAGCGACAAAACCTGACAACAGAAACAGGATAGGTAAGCAATTACTTACCCATTATCTCAGATTAGATCAATACATCAAAGGTCATTGACGGTTATTCAGTTTTATAATGTATAGGTGTGGGGTGTTTGGGGTGTGTGTCGAGAGAGTGGAGCCAATCAGGAGTACAAGCTATTATTAATATTAACATCCTGAACATCATGTTTGGTAAAGATCTGATGAAAACTGAAAAGATACAGATTGACAAAGCAAAGTATAGCATTTTTCAATTAATCAAGGGCTATAACTCATATTTATTTTTTAGGTGGTTTTCAAACTAGTCCAAGCTTTCATCTATATTAAATCCCTGACAAAATGAAAAAGTGGAGGAAAAATATCAGATGAAACAAGAGGGCCAAGAATCGATCAACTGAGGATCTTTGATGAAAAAATTGTCCTTTCGCAAACGCTGATTGAAGATGTTTTTAAGTCTTTCCTTATGTAAGTTTATGTAAAAACATGCAAAATCTCTACAAACTTTGGACCCAGGGGTTGCAGCCATCTTTGACCCCAGGGACTTCAAATGAGCAAAGTTGACAGACCAGGGGTTAACGATCATTAATAATAATAAAGAACAAGAGGGCCTGTGGATGCTCTACAAGCTAAAATGGGTCTTATATCAAGGGGTTTATTGAAATCCTTTCAATACCTTTTTACAAGTGCAAAACACAACAACACCCTCAACCGAAATTTAAACCCATGATAACAATTTAAAAGAAGATTTTTTAATTTTTCCTATATATGTAAAACATGCAAAATCTTTATATACAAACTTCAGAAAAATTACCAAAAGAAAAAATGCATCCAAACAGGAAACAATAATAAAAATGAAGAAATCATTTTTTTTTTTTTACCTCCAGTGGGATTTGAACCCACGGCCCTAGCTTCCCAGTGTACAAGAAGCAATTCAAAGATTTTTCTATGGTGGCCATCTTGGATGTCACTTACTTCAACAAAATTGAAAAACATTCATCTAAGGATCATCCAGTAGTAAATGCAAAATATTAAACCTCTGGCTCTTGTAGTTTCAGAGAAGAAGATTTTTTAATTTCTTTCCTATATAGTCTATGTAAACCGTGACCCCGGGACGGGGCCAAATTTGATACGTAAAAAAAACAAAAACATTCGGGCCGTGGTGAAAATTTCGGGGAGCATAATAACTAGAAGGGTTTCCCTGGAACACCTATGTCTTCTGCAATGAGCTTATTTCAGCTAGGACAAGATTACTATAAAGTTGGAAGATAGGGGGTGCAATCCTTCATGAATTGGTGCAGATTTTTTCATTATTAAAGTTTATGGAAAAGGAACATAACTCTGCATAGAATAATTGATAAGGAGAAATTGTACCATGACCATAGGTCAGTATTTTGCAAAATTATGAGCTTGGCTAGGTTGCAGGTTAATGTTTTATGAAAAGGGGCATAACTGAAATGAAAGTCAAGAGTTATTGGATGTATCAATGGCACTGAATAATTGATACAGAAGAACTGTGAAGTTTGACAACAATAGGTCAACATTTTGCCAAGTTGTGAGCCAGATAAGGTTGCAGGTTAAAGTAAACTCTGCCAAAATTCTGGAAACCCGAGTTATTGGTCATGGGTAACAACATTCCTTGAGGTAAGATGAAGATGTGTGTGAAGTTTTATGAACATAGGTAAAACGCGTTTCAAGTTATGTGATGGATGATGATGGATGACAGACAACGGACAGAGTGATCCGTAAGTGTCTGCCATGCTATGCGGGCAACACAAAAAATGGCTATGTAGAACATCTGTAACAGTAAGAGACAAAGTCTGTGGTTTTTTGTGGCAGAAGTGAGAAGAAATTTGGTGCGGGATGACTGGAATCTGCGCGATCTACAACATTCCATCTCAAAAGAACTCACCATCATGGGAGCAGGTCAGCCAATCGAGCCACTGGAAGTTCATGATGCTACTGCATCCTTCTTCACCAGAACCAGACAGAAGACGAGACTGAAGAGAAGCGTGACCACTACACAGATGGCTGAGAAGAAGACATGTGTTTTCTGAACAGAACAGCATACATCAAATAAATGAGGAAAGGTAAATTTGTATCAAGCACGCACTGTCATTTTTAAAAGGAAACATATATGTTTTAATTGTTTTGAAAGCCACAAGGTTTGTCATGTAAATCCAACTTCAGCTATTGCCAGTGGAAGCATCACACCAGCATCTGTGATTGTAAACCCACGCAGTCATCTGCGCCTACAGAGCCATCAATTACTTCCGACGGCAATCAATCTTCGCTCAACTACACATTCGAGACTTAAAGACAGCGATAGCGGAAGTATGTTCCCAGCCGACGCCAACATCCTGTTTGACAAGGGTACCCAGCATTCTTTTATAACAGAGAAACTGGCAGAGAGACTTCACCTTTCTCATTCTAGAATTGGCGTCATCCACCTGATGGTGTTGGATCATCAAGTCAGAATGCGTGCCCTCTAGAGAAAACGACGGTGTTCCTGATTATAGACTCGTGTGAGAAGATTCCAATACAGGTCCTCATAATGCCGACGATAGAAGTGCCACTTCGTAACATGCAATCCACAGTGACATCTCCACCGTATCTCGGAGGTTTGAAACTGGCACGACAGGTTCGAAATTTCATTGCTGATCTGTGCAGATCATTTCTTGGCTGATTGTTCAGAACAGAGTTGTGCGTGGCAACGGTCCTACAGCAGTGAAGTCGAAGATAGGATTTCTCGTGTCTCGTCTTGTCTTTCGGCGACATAGTCAAGTACATCTGAGTGTATCCTGACCGTCATTACATCGCCACCAGACAGTATTGACATTGAGCGGTTCTGGATGCTGGAGTCCATAGGCATCGAATGCGATGACGGCTCAAGTGCACACTATCTAGAGGACTACCAGAAGTCATCAATACAGTTTATTGATGGGAGATACTCTGCAAAACTTCCATGGAAACAAGACCATCCGCCAATCCCAAGCAACTACAGCATCACCAAGAGATGTACCGAGAATACCATTCAACGCCAACGCCGGAAACCAGCCGTTAGGAAGAAGTACAGCCAGATTATAGAAGAGCAGGAGAAGAGAGGATTCATAGAAAAGGTCGACGAATCACAAACTACATCCCGTCCGGTTCATTACATACCCCATCATGGAGTCAAGAAGGATTCATCGACTACCCAAATATGCATCGTGTACAACTGCAGCTGCCATCAGTCACGTGTCCAACCAAGCCTCAATGACTGTTTCGAGAATTGAACAATCTGAGGGGCATTCTCATAAGATTCTAACTTCACAAGTATGCAGTATCGACTGACATCTAGAAGGCATTCCTGCATGTGCAGCTCAACGAGAATGACCGAGATGTTACGAGATTCCTCTGGTTGAGTGATCCGACCGATCCTAGCAGTCCACTGACAACCTACAGATTTAAAGTAGTTCTCTTCGGTGCTACTTGCTCAGCATTTATTCTGAATGCAACACTGCTGAAGCATCTTGACAGTAACCAAGGCAACTGGGTAAGTGAGATCCTCAAGAGAGACCTGTACGTTGACAATATCTTGTCTAGTTTTCACAGGAAGCTGATGTCCTAGCTTACTTCCGGGAGACACGTGACCTCATGGTGGGCGCTGGCATCAACCTCAGATCGTGGACATCCAACAGCCATCAAGTGCGATGCATAGATACATCAGAGGGTGTTCTTGACACTGACAAGATTACGAAGGTTCTAGGTATGTGGTGGAATACAGACACAGGTAAGCTTTAATTTTCCAAGAGACCCATCCCGACCACTGAGTTCACCACGAAGTGCCTGATTCTTCAACAGACGTTGAGAATCTACGATCCACCTGGTCTACTTATTCCTGTCACCATCTTGGCAAAAATTCTACTCCAAGACCTGTGGCAACAGAAGTGACTGGGATACACCACTGCCTAAAGAACGGTGGTCGACTTTAGTTGGAGATAAGATGGCTGTGACGACAAGCACGTTCCCTAGACAATGTTCCAGCGATCAACCAGACGCAGACGACATTTCTCTTCATGTTTTTGCCGATGCCAGCCAACAGTTGTATGGAGCTGCCGCGTATCTATGCAGAGGAGACCATTCAGCATTAGCCTTGGCGAAGACACGTGTCGCACCATTAAAGAAGCTGACCTTACCACGTTTAGAATTGACGGCTGTTGATGTCGGTACGGGCCTCGCTTCCCACGTGCAGCAGACCGTCAATGTTCACGTGGTCTTCCTGTCAAATTGTGCTACATTGGCTTTCTACCTCGGAACCATTATTAAAGTAGATTCATCGCAAATCGCGTCATTGAAATCCACGAGAAGACATGCGACCGGAAGTGGAGATACTGCCCTACCAAAGACAACCCAGCGAACCTACTTACCCGTGTTATTACCGCGACTCAGTTCAACAACAACATGCTAGGGATGTCCGCTCACTCTTGGATCAACAATAGATCAGCCTGGCTGACCTGGGATCATCAGGATACATCAGTG
The DNA here is from genome assembly GCA_037043455.1 of Cyrtodaria siliqua. Classification (NCBI taxonomy): domain Eukaryota; kingdom Metazoa; phylum Mollusca; class Bivalvia; order Adapedonta; family Hiatellidae; genus Cyrtodaria; species Cyrtodaria siliqua. Next base: position 18,842 of record JAWPHD010007854.1, on the reverse strand, counting down.
ATGGCAGTGGTGATAGACGACGCCAAAGCTAAACCTCCTGAAGTGTGTCCTCCACCAACAGCTGCATGTCAACAACTGTCTACTTCCGGACTGGACTATATCATCGACATCGCCAGAGGATTCTTCGTGTGACAGCTTATGTACAGAGATTCATACTCAACTGCAGAACTAACAGAAACCTAAGCTGTCATGGGCTGATTGCAGTACCAGATCTCATGCATGCTAAAATGATGTGGCTAAGAATCTGCCAGAGATCGATATACAGAGAAGAAATTGCCAACTTGAAATCCAACAGAAGCCGCCTACTGCTCGTGAAGCAGCGGAGACTCTTCATTGATGCCGACGGTGACGTCCTGTGTGGTGGGAGTATACATAACGCCCCATTAGATGAGATGACCAAGTTTCCGTACCTATTTCCGATGAAACATCCCCTCAACAGCTGATTGTGTTCGACGCCCACGAGAATCATCTACATGCCGGAGTGAGTTCTATTATCACTTACTTACGACAAAAGTATTGGATTCCATCTGTACGTCAAGTGTGTTCGAGCCGTGATCCGGAATTGCATCATCTGCTGGAAGATCTTATTTAGCACCAGATCCACCGCCTCGCCCGAAGTCAAGAGTCGACAATGCGCCACCATTCACTCTTACCAGCGTAGATTTCACCTTCGCATTTTTAGTCAGAAACAGCTCCGGAAGTGACTCCAAGGTCTACATCTGCCTTTTCACATGCGCATCTACACGAGCCATCCATCTGGAAGTCGTTCATGCTCTCACAGAAGAGTCATTCTTTCAAGCCTTCTGGTGATTTTCCAGCCGAAAGTCCCTACCCAGTGTCATGATTTCCATGCCATAACGTACATGGTAGCATCGAACCACCTAAGATGACTGCTTGAATCCCCATCAGTTCAGGACGCCCACAGCCAGAAGGGAACCCAGTGGAAATTCATCCTAAAACTTACACCTTGGTATGGAGGCTGGTGGGAGCAACTGATTGGATTAACGAAGACGACGCTGAAGAATATATTGGGTCGTTCATACATCTCCCTTAATGCTCTACAGACAGTGGTAGCAGAGAAGCCATCAAGAATGACCGTCCATTAACCTACGTCAGTTCCTGTTCTGCTGATCCGGATCCTGTGACACCTGCACATCTACTCTACAGACTTCAACCAATGTTACCACTCTAGCATGGCGAAACGAGCCAGAGTACAGAAGACGCTCATCGACCACTTTCGGGAGAAATGGCGAAGGGAGTACCTGACCGCACTGAGAGAACATCACCAGACGACAAGGAACAACAATCAGAGAAGTCATACAGATCCATGATGACTCCTCTCGTGCCCGATGGAAACGCCGTCGTCGAGGAACTAATCACCGGTAATGATGGATATGTGCGAGCAGCGAAGATCCGAACAGACAGTGGAGTAACAAACAGACCCATAGTAAAGCTGTACATGTTGGAAGTGTTAACCAGAGACCTGTACCCGTTGGAAGTGTTAACCACCAGATATTAATAATGAGAAATAATCTTAACTGAAATTACATATATTATCAACAATCGAGTTCTGAGGAGAACCTGATATGGAAACACAAAGAGATAGAACTTGAGTACCTGAGGAGAACCTGATATAGAAAAAAAAGAGATAAAATATGAGTACCTGAGGAGCACCTGATATTGAAATGCAAAGCGATAATAAAACTTGGACTACCTGAGGTAGACGTGATATAGAAACACAAAGCCATAATAAAACTTGAGTACCTGAGGTGGACATGATATAGAAACACAAAGCGATAATAAAACTTGAGTACCTGAGGAGAACCTGATACAGATAGCCAGACTTCCAGTTGTTGTCCTGCATACATGTGCAATCAAGTTTCTCCTGAAATGCAAACCGTTTCATGCAGTACTGCTGACGTGAAACTGTGGCACCTAAAAGTAAACCAAGACATGGAGCTGCCAGAGGGCATTCATAAACAGATTTAAATGCACTAACAAACACAAATGAAATGCACCTCTCAGTCTTCACCCTCAGAGGGATACTTGGCAATCACAAAGTTTTTACCAAGCATTAAAATTTGTGTCTCGATGTATTAATCCAGTATCATTTTTGACTAAAACTGCTTGCATATAATTAAATAAAACACTGAAATTTTTATTTTTTCTTCTGATTATGACATAGGTTTAAATATATTATTGGTGCAATATTATCAATAGTCAGTAATGTGCTAAAACAATTTGCTTTATAATATTCGTATAATTATTATTTATGATTGAATAAATGCAAGTTATGAAGAAAAACTAACGGGATGCCGCAAGTTTTAACAAAATCAAGATTATTGTGTGTCCCTTTAAGTTTTTGATTGCATTTATCAATTGCAACATTGTGTGCTGTCAAAATGATTGACATGTAATGTGTGATACAATGGTTCTTGACTCAAATAATGTTCATATTAAACATGAATAGAATTTTTGAAACAAACACAAACCAACCTGTCCCATATTTTATTTTTTGCTGATCTGAAACATAATAAAGCTTGTGATCAGTGGAACGAAACTGACCCATATAGACAGAATTGAGTATAAACCAGATTATAAAATCAGTCCAGAATGACACAAGCCGGTACGTAATGGGGAAGTGGTATGAGCATCAGGATAATCTTTTAGATAAGGAGTTTCAGCATTCAAGGGACAAAAAACAACAATGAAATAGAACTTTTTTTCCCGTCCATTTATTTTGTTAATTTTGATACATGAAATACCATACCAAATCAAGCTAAAGTTTCAGGCCGATACAGGGATCTCGGGTCGATATGATGGGCGCATAATCCAAATATTAATAAATTTATTAAAGTTATACACTTGATTCACTTATTTTGACATAAGAACTCCTAGTATTTTTTTAGCATACAAGTTTGTACCGTTTTTCTCTACACGTGTTTTGATTTGAGGTAAATCGTAATCTGTGACTATGATCTATTTTTAACTTTGTATGGTTCCTGTGTTTGTAATATAAACATAAATACACATTTGGAAGTTAAGGTACCATCATAGTTAAAAATCGATGCACTTCCAATAATATCTGGTGCTCACTTATCGTAATGTGCGCATATGTAGTGCTGGGTACCATGCACTCAGACGAGCATGGCCGACTCAAGTGATTGAGAAATGTTAAAAACAAGGCAAAATCGTGTGAATGGGATCATTTGGGCTTAAAAAGTTTAAAAAGGGCACTACAATAGGAGTCTAGTCTAGATCTAGGCAATGTTGCATTTTGCAGAACAGTACATTTGGTAACTCATTTGCAAAGACATTACTCAACGTTGAATACAGAACAGAAGGTAGACATTGTCAACCTCGGAACTGCCATGCGCAATGTATCTCATTCACAAGATCAAACCAACATTGCATCACGTTATGTCATCTGCATCAAAGTACACCAGGAAATCAGCAATGTCTATTGAAATTACCAAAGCAATTGTAGAAGAAAATATATTATGATATGTATCGTGATACTGTCTCTTGCATCGCAATAAATCGCGATACGTTTTTTGGATGCGATCCCCAGCACTAATAACTCCTATCGTACATATATAGGCAAGAAAATGTAATAAGAAATCTATGCATGCTTACACAACTTTGATGGTTTCAGAAGTGTGGTCATCACATCAAACCCTGGAACTGGTTTAAAACGAATGTCAGCGCACATGTTAACCTTTACATCCGCATGGACATGTAAATCTTGTTTCTCTCTAAAGTAATGTTCTTCTGTGTGGAATGATACTTTAGCATCGTTCTATAATATTTAAAGTAATATATTGATTCAAGACTAACATTAGGGCAGTCACCAAACATCCCACGACTGTCACATATCAAAAGCAGACAAACACCTTAAACCCCATTATACATTACTCTATATTTTCTTTTCTTTTTAAAACTAGTAGGGTGTTCCACAGAACACTTGTATTGCCTGCAGGTTAACTAATGTTATTGAGCAGAAACTATTTTTCTATTTTTAGTAAGTGACCTTCACTTTGAATCCCAAGCTTCCATTTGATATAAGCTACCTACCCATAAAGTTTCATTCCAATAACTCATTCCTCTTAATGAGGGGAAACTGTTTCTTCTATTTTAGTAGCAGTGACCTTGACCTTGAACCCTGTAGCCTCAAATGCAATACAAACTTGCATTCCATATAAGCTACCTATATACCAAGTTTCAGGCCAATATCTCAATCAGTGACCTGGACCTTGACCCTCGTGGCCCCAAATGCAATCCCAAACATAATTTTCATATAAGCTACCTACATATCAAGTTTCAGGCCAATACATCGTTCCTAACTAGTCATTGAGCAGAAACCATCTATTTTTAGTAACAGTGACCTTGACCCCAGTGACCCCAAATGTAATCCCAAGCTCCCTGTTCATATATGCTATGTACGCATACAGTTTTATTTCAATATCTCATTCCAAACTAGCAACCTCATACTTTGACATATTAATAAACAAAATGATGTGCATGATCTCCTCACTTCCTTTTATCTACACAAAAATTTTCATTAAATTATCTTAAGCATGTCTTTTGTTATCAAAGGATCCATATATTTCATATATTTTTACTATTTCCATTGCCATAGCAACCATATTTTTGTCAAATCAACAAAATAAATATAATGTGCATAATCTCAGGGTTTGATATTAGCTTTTTTTAGCTTACACAATTTACTTGTCCCCAGTCAAATTTTCTTGTCCCCGCATTTCATATAAAAGTGATACAAAAAACAAGATCAATCATGAAAGTGACATTACATTCCCTCAGTTGCATTCCACCAATGAAAACAAGATGGTTTTTATTTGTCATTTACAATGTGCTCACCAATGTTTTGACATTTTTTCAGTCACATGTTTTAAAGATGTAAAATTCATTTCTTGTTATAAATTTTAGTGGTCCGTAGGACAGGTCACCTGGGACAATTAACTTGTCCCCAGTAGAATCTACATGGCACAGGACAAGGGGACAACTGTTAATATCAACCCTGCGCAACAGGACGTTACGGACAGCGCGATTCCTATATAGCCCCCACTTCACTTTGTGAAAGCAGGGGTATAAAGATGTCTGTTAAAATATTGTCCAATAGAACTCTATTTTGAACAGTGATCACCAGGGCAGGATAATATTTGCACCGGAGTCATGATATCAACAAACTTGGTAGACGATCATAATCTCAGGCTATATGCAATTTGTGGTTTCAGAAGTTTCAAGTTTTTCCCTATGTTAGTCTGGTAAACCATGTAATCTCTGGGGTGGCCAACATTTTACACCGGTTTCATAATTGAAACTTGACAAGAGTATCAAAAGTTCAAGCTTCATGCAATAGATTAAACCTCTGGCTCCGGTAGCCTGTTCCCTATTTAATTCATGTGAAATCTCTATATACAAAATGTTGACTCCCAACAAACACTAAAATGAGTGAGCAGAGTACCTAGCGATCAATTCTAAAATAGAAATGTCAAAATATTACATGGTTCTTCAGAAGATATTTTATAGTGCCGACATTTTGTAACTGTGGCCATCTTGAATGTCACAGTGACCTCATTTCAACAAATTTGAAAGCCATTGTTCTAAATTCATCCATGTAAAGTTTAGTCACAATTAGCAAGCTGTTCCAGAGAAAAAGTTGTTCAAAGCAAAAGTTAGCTACGAAGGCCAACGACGGACAAAGACTGATCTCAAAATGGATATTCTTTTATAAAATTACTTTATCATTAACAGAAGCCATATTTCAGGAAGCCGACTTATTTCTTGAGTCCTTGTAGAGTATTTATCCATATACTTACATTTGAATCTGTTTTCTGTGGTCTAGGACATCCCAATCGGCTATCTATCCTCCCTGTGTAGTCGTCAAACAAATATGTCTCCAAGTCAGGACTTTCTATTATGTTGTTTTCATAAGAATGTGTCCCAGTTATAGATGGACTATCCTTTATGGTTACAGAGTTTGGTGGACTAGAACTTCTGGATTTCTTCAAGCAAATTACAGAGTTTGGTGGACTAGAACTTCTGGATTTCAGTTCACCTTTCCCCTTGGTTTGCTGCCATGAAGAATCTGTTGTACACGTCACATAATCCTGTTTTATTGGGTTATTAGACAGTTTTGTGGAAAGTGACTCTCTATCTGGACTGGTTTTCCAAGAGCTTGAACAACGATCTTGACTAGAACTGTTTCGTTGGGTATTTTTACCTTTCCCAGTTGCTGACGATTGTTTGTTTAAGATGTAAGGTCCTTTAGTTACCCTTGATGATAGTAGTACTTTGCCCAAACTGGTGTGTTTTGGAGTAAATTTGCCTTGTTCCTCATAAGTCCCGGCATATGCTTGCATGTGTCCACCAGTTAGAGCAGGTCTGCTAGAGCTAGGGAATACTGGAGTATTTGGTATCACTGAATATTCATGTTTGTGTAAGCAAGACAACTTTGGCAATGTTTGTGTCACTGCAACTTCTTCTAGTTTAACATCAAGCATTTGTAGTTCTGGTACTGCAATAGTATTAAATGTTCTAGGAAACCGTACTGATTCATGTTTCAATTCATCATCATTGAACTCAACTTTTGGCATGACTAATTCATGTTCTGCTGTACTGGCAATACATGGTGTGCTTGGTACTGGCTCTTCTTTCTCAGACGACAAATTTGAATTCATCTCAACATCAGCGGGCTCAACGTCCAGTATTTCAAAGTCTGGTTTAGGTATTCTGGCAATATTTGTTGCCTTCGATGTAACTAGTTCTTTTCCAGTTGACAAATTTAAATGCATAGCATCACCAGTGTCCAGCATTTCGGCAATATTTGGTGCCACTGATAAAACTGGTAGTTCTTTTCCAGGCAACAACTCCAACAATTCCATATCGCGTGTACTAGCACATTCCAGCCGCGGAGATTCTGATGTGGTCGAGTTTATGGACATATGTTGGATATTTCTGTCCCAAACTGCCGCTAATGGACCTTGTTGTATCTCTAGTAGATTAATACATTCTATATCTATATGAACTGTTTAAATTTTACATTACATAAACTAAATAAATACCAAGACAATACTTTACACTTATTTAACAATATCATTTTAAGTCAAATATAGTTGAAAAAAAGTTGATACCCTCAGTGATATTGATTTCTACCACTACCCTCAGTGATATCGATTTATTCCCTCAGTCATAATGGTTGCTACCCTCAGTGATACTGGTTGCTACCCTCAGTCATAATGGTTGCTTCCCTCAGTGATACTGGTTGCTTCCCTCAGTGGTAATGGTTGCTACCCTCCATAATGGTTGCTACCCTCAATGATATTGGTTGCTACCCTCAGTGATAACTGTTGCTACCCTCAGTGATAATGGTTGCTACCCTCAGTGATAATTGTTGCTACCCTCAGTGATATTGGTTGCTACCCTCAGTGATAATGGCTGTTACCCTCAGTGATACTGGTTTATATCCTCCGTGATAATGGTAGCTACCCTACGTGATTATGGTTGCTACCCTCCATGATATTGGTTGCTACCCCCAATGATAATGGTTGCTACCCTCAGTGATACTGGTTGCTACCCTCAGTGATATTGGTTGCTACCCTCAATTGTAACGGTTGCTACACTCCATGATAATGGCTGCTACCCTCAGTGGTAATGGTTGCTACCCTCAGTGGTACTGGTTAATACCCTCCATGATAATGTTTGCTACCCTCAGTGGTAATGGTTGCTACCCTCAGTGGTAATGGTTGCTACCCTCAGTGGTAATGGTTAATACCCTCCATGATAATGGTTGCTACCCTCAGTTGTAATGGTTGCTACCCTCCATGATAATGGTTGCTACCTTCAGCTGTAATGGTTGCTACCCACATCATAATGGTTGCTACCCTCAGTGGTAATGGTTGCTACCCTCAGTGATACTGGTTGCTACCCTCAGTGTTAATGGTTGCTACCCTCCATGATAATGGTTGCTACCCTCTGTGATAATGTTTGCTACCCTCCGTAGTAATGGTTTCTACTATCAATGATACTGGTTGATACCCTCCATGATAATGGTTGCTACACTCAGTGGTAATGGTAGCTACTCTCAGTGATACTGGTTGCTACCCTCCATGATAATGATTGCCACCCTCCATGATAATGGTTGCTACCCTCCATGATATTGGTTGCTACCCTCAGTGATACTGGTTGCTACCCTAAGTGATACTGGTTGCTACCCTAAGTAATAATGGTTTTTACCCTCAGTGATACTGGTGGCTACCCTCCATGATAAAGGTTGCTACCCTCAGTGATACTGGTTGCTACCCTCAGTGATAATGGTTGCTACCCTCAGTCATATTGGTTGCTACCCTCAGTGATACTGGTTGCTACCCTCAGTGATAATGGTTGCTACCCTCAGTCATATTGGTTGCTACCCTCAGTGGTAATGGTTGTTACCCTCAGTGATATTTGTTGCTACCCTCAGTTGTAATAGTTGCTACACTCCATGATAATTGCTGCTACCCTCAGTGATAATGGTTGCTACCCTCAGTCATATTGGTTGCTACCCTCAGTGATACTGGTTGCTACCCTCAGTGATAATGGTTGCTAAACTCAGTCATATTGGTTGCTACCCTCAGTGATAATGGTTGTTACCCTCAATGATATTGGTTGCTACCCTCAGTATTAATGGTTGCTAGCCTCAGTGATATTGGTTGCTACCCTCAGTTGTAATGGTTGCTACACTCCATGATAATGGCTGCTACCCTCAGTGGTAATGGTTGCTACCCTCAGTGGTACTGGTTAATACCCTCCATGATAATGGTTGCTACCCTCAGTGGTTATGGTTAATACCCTCCATGATAATGGTTTCTACCCTCAGTTGTAATGGTTGCTACCCTCCATGATAATGGTTGCTACCTTCAGTTGTAATGGTTGCTACCCACATCATAATGGTTGATACCCTCAGTGGTAATGGTTGCTACCCTCAGTGATACTGGTTGCTACCCTCAGTGTTAATGGTTGCTACCCTCCATGATAATGGTTGCTACCCTCTGTGATAATGTTTGCTACCCTCCGTGATAATGGTTTCTACTATCAATGATACTGGTTGATACCCTCCATGATAATGGTTGCTACACTCAGTGGTAATGGTAGCTACTCTCAGTGATACTGGTTGATACCCTCCGTGCTAATGGTTGCTACCCTCCATGATAATGATTGCCACCCTCAATGATAATGGTTGCTACCCTCCATGATATTGGTTGCTACTCTCAGTGATACTGGTTGCTACCCTAAGTGATAATGATTGTTACCCTCTATGGTAATGGTTGCTACCCTCCGTGATAATGGTTGCTACCCTCTTTGATAATGGTTGCTACCCTACGTGATAATGGTTGCTACCCTCAGTGATAAAGGTTGCTACCCTCAGAGATAATGGTTGCTAGCTACCCTCGGAGATAATGGTTGCTACCCTCAGTGATAAAGGTTGCTACCCTCAGTGATAAAGGTTGCTACCCTCAGTGATAATGGTTGCTACCCTCAGTGATAAAGGTTGCTACCCTCAGTGATAAAGGTTGCTACCCTCAGTGATAATGGTTGCTACTCTCAGTGATTATGGTTGCTACACTCAGTGATAAAGGTTGCTCACTCAGTGATAAAGGTTGCTACCCTCAGTGATAAAGGTTGCTACCCTCAGTGATAATGGTTGCTACCCTCAGTGATAATGGTTGCTACCCTCAGTGATAATGGTTGCTACCCTCAGTGATAAAGGTTGCTACCCTCAGTGATAAAGGTTGCTACCCTCAGTGATAAAGGTTGTTACCCTCAGTGATAAACGTTGCTACCCTCAGTGATAATGGTTGCTAACCTCAGTGATAATGGTTGGAAAATATGTATTTCAAGTATAACAAATAAACAATTCATTTAATAAATGATTTAGAAATAGTAACAAGAGCACCGCCTGGACGCAAATATACTCCTGATGTTGGCAAGGTTATGTTCCAGGTTAAAGCTTTTCAAAGGGAAATTATTAAAAACATATGAACCAGAGTCTTTATGGATCATGCTGAAGATGTGTACTAGGTTTTATTGTTGTAGACCTTATACTTTGTTATTAGCCACAATCAGCTGTCATGTAAAAGTAAACGGACGGACAATGCCACAACATAATACATCCCTGAAATTTGAAGAAAATAGTCTCTATATTCAGAGGTGAGAATAAAACAGAACCTTAATTTTTTTTCGTAGTACCAAAACATTACCCACCTTTTCTTCCAGAGGTGTTCAATAAGATCTTAGCTGGGATGTGCGAACAATCCAGGGGTTTCTGTGCCAAAACAAAGTTAGTAAAACATTAATTTAATAAATATACATACATGCAGACAGTCTACGATTAATTTAATAAGTAACAGTGACCAACTGTCCAGGATGGTGCCTGTTATCCCAATAACTCTACCATCAAGCAACTCTCTATAAATTCAGATCTTTAAATAATGTCTTTATAAAAAAACATATATCCACGTATTACAAACAAGAAAAAGTGGGCAGGGAACATAAAAACATCACGCTGCAGTTTATATTTAAGAACATTTCCAACAGCTGTTTATGCGTATCTTTTTCGCACATTTCGAATGTACATAAAAAGCATACTTTTTTAAAAAATTTCACTAGCTTTAAAATTGTATTATTATGAACCTAATTAACTGTTTAGATAGTGAAGACATTTGTTGATACCATGGAGAGAATTAGTGGTTCAGCTACTATAGCTTTTTCATACTTAGCGTATACATGTCTGTCTGAAACGTAAGGATTAACTTAATACATTAGATATTACTGACATGATGACTGTATACTTTTCTACGCATGTAGAATCCATTTAAATAACTCGTCCACAATGAGCTTATTTCAGCAAGGACAAGCTGTCATTAAAGTTGAAAGATAGGGGTTGCAATCCTTCATGAATTAAAGTTTATGAGAAGGGACATAACTCTGCATTGCATAATTGATAAGAAGAAACAGTATAAAGTATCATGACCATAGGTCAGTATTTTGCAAAACTACGAGCCAGGCTAGGTTGCCAACCATAGGTCTAAATTTTGTCAAGTTGTGAGCCAGATAAGGTTGCAGGTTGAAGTTTTATGAAAAGGGGTATAACTCTGCCAAAATGGAAATCAAAGTTATTGGTCATGGGTAACAACATTCCTTGAGGTTAGGTTGCAGGTTAAAGTGTGATGGACGACGACGGACGACAGACAAAATGATCCGTAAGTGTCAGCCATGCTATGTGAACAACACAAAAAAGGGCTATGTAGAACATCTGTAAAGTAAATAAAACACTAATTTAATAAATATACCAGGACAAGGTCTGTGTTTTTTGCTCCAAAACCTAAATTCATTTTTAGACATTTTAGGGTTAGATTCCTTTTTTCTCAAAAATAAGTAAGGTGACATGTTTTATTATTTCGCTTTCTTCAAGTACTTGATATTTGCTATCAATACAGAACATTGAACAAATCTATTCATAGGAAATACTTTTTTTCCCCTTCCCCTTCGAAATGTCAGAAATGAGTGAGGCTTGAGCTTGTGATGTTTGGATTCCACTCAACATGCTATCCATTGGATCACACCAGCTTCTCTGATGGAATATTTCTGTTAGACGTTATCAATGTTATCAAACATAACATTGATGTTGTGTCTCAAATGAAAGACAGCAAAAAAGATGCGAAACAAAACATTCACAACTCACAAATGACTTTGAAGTGTAGTTCGACGTAACAACATTCCTTTTTAACTGAAATGATCTTATTTTGGTCTCAATATCAACAGTTTTTGAAGAGCCTCGTTCTGACAAGCTTTGTTTCCGTCTCTTTCTTGATGAGGAAATGTCCAATTTCATATCTGCTTCTGGTGTATATATCTGAAACAGGAGGACAATCACCTTGAAGCATTCTACTAAAACTAATAGGCTTTGATAGCCAAATCAACCATGGGAATCATTTTTTAATTGATATAAAATAACAACAGTCCCTTGAGGGCCTGTATAGCTCTACTTGCTAAAGAGGCCATGACAGTTTGAGCAAAATAAATATGTAAAAACAAGAGGCCAAAGAGGGCCTGTGGATGCTCTACTGGCTTACATGGCTCTTATAACATCAATGAAGCGAGTGACTGCCATTTACGTTTTTTTGAAAGTTCCGGGCAAAAAAGAGCTTTTCGACTAAATCAAGGGCCATAACTAAAGAATCTGGTAAAGTTTGGTAAAGATCAGATGAAAAATGAAGGCCCTACCGTATTAACGAGGCAAAATATAGCATTTTTAATTAAATCAAGAGCCATAACTCCTCTGTTACTGGTACGACTGGTCCAACATAGAGCTGAAAAAATAAAAAATAAAAAAAATAAATAAAAAAATAAAAAAAAAAAATAAAAAAATATACAAAAAAAAGTTGTAAAATCTGGTAAAGTTTGGCAAAGATCAGATGCAAAATGAAGGCCCTATCGTCTTAAGGTCGGAATCTACAGTTTTCTTTGAAATTCAGACTAGTTTCAGACATGTACACTAATTACGCTAAATAACTTGAATTCTATTTTTTCAAAAATAACAAACATGCATTGTTCCTGAAAGATTATAAAATTTCCTCTCAAAATATAGCAAATACATGCTAGAAAGCATCAAAATCGGTTTCTCTACCTACAAATACAACTTCATTTACCCCACCCACTCAGCACTCAACAAAGTGAAAACATGACATTTATAGACAAACGACAGCATATACCTGTCCCTTATTTGAGATATAACACATCCATAATTGAATGACAAACACTCCAAATTGTCATAAAATGCTATTTCTACATACCGTAACCGGCTTTTTTTTCCGTAATCTGATGTCGACTCAAGAATTGCAGGAAGTGATAAAAAAAGCTATCATTTACAACATAGCCACCAGTTACGATTTTCTGTTTACAGGCTACATACGGGTCATAGTACAAAAAGTTTATTTATATCAAAATTAACTATTATGTCATACTAAGTCAAAAACACCGCATTTGTGGATTTCTTTTTATTGTCTAGCCTGTACATGGCTTTTAATCTCTTAGATTTCTATTTTATAAGAAATTCCCCATGGACATTCATTCGAAACTAAGGAGTCTCCCCTTAAGGTCGGAATCTACAGTTTTCTTTGAAATTCAGACTAGTTTCAGACATGTACACTAATTACGCTAAATAACTTGAATTCTATTTTTCAAAAATAACAAACATGCATTGTTCCTGAAAGATTATAAAATTTCCTCTCAAAATATAGCAAATACATGCTAGAAAGCATCAAAATTGGTTTCTCTACCTACAAATACAACTTCATTTACCCCACCCACTCAGCACTCAACAAAGTGAAAACATGACATTTATAGACAAACGACAGCATATACCTGTCCCTTATTTGAGATATAACACATCCATAATTGAATGACAAACACTCCAAATTGTCATAAAAATGCTATTTCTACATACCTTAACCGGCTTTTTTTCGTAATCTGATGTCGACTCAAGAATTGCAGGAAGTGATAAAAAAAGCTATCATTTACAACATAGCCACCAGTTACGATTTTCTGTTTACAGGCTACATACGGGTCATAGTACAAAAAGTTTATTTATATCAAAATTAACTATTATGTCATACTAAGTCAAAAACACCGCATTTGTGGATTTCTTTTTTATTGTCTAGCCTGTACATGGCTTTTAATCCCTTCGATTTCTATTTTATAAGAAATTCCCCATGGACATTCATTCGAAACTAAGGAGTCTCCCCTAACGAGGCAAAACGTAGCATTTTTAACTAAATCAAGGGCCATAACTCCGCTGTTACTGGTCCGATGTGGCTGGTTTTCGAACTTATCCGAGCTTTCATTGACATTAACAATCTGGTAAAGTTTGGTAAAAATCGGATGAAAAATGAAGGCCCTATCATCTTAACGAGGCAAAATATAGCATTTTTAACTAAATCAAGCGCCATAACTCCGCTGTTCCTCGTTCGATCTGGCTGGTTTTCGAACTTGTCCGAGCTTTCATTGATATTAAAAATCTGGTAAAGTTTGGTAAAGATCGGATGAAATATGAAACCCCTATCGTCTTTACGAGGCAAAATATAGCATTTTTAACTAAATCAAGGGCCATAACTCCGCTGTTACTGTTCCGATCTGGCTGTTTTTCGAAATTAATAATATAGTAAGGTTTGGTAAAGATCGGATGAAAATTGAAGGTCTTAACGAGACAAAAATTAACCACGGACGGACAGACGGACGACGGACAACTCACCATCCAATAGCTCTGCTGACCCTTTTTTCAAAATTCAACCCATGAACTAAGATTTCTTGTGAAAAAAAAAGGCCTCCAGTGAGATTTGAACCCATGACCTAACAAATATTGAACTAGATGGGTGTTCCGCAGAACACGTGTGTCGCCTGTCAGCGCTGTCAGTATAACAAGGTTTTATGGACCCAGATAAATGACCTTGACAAACTGGCCTGACAAAGTTTTCGTGAAGAAAAAAAGAGTATTTAAAACCCATATAATAACCTTCAGTGTGACCTTGACCTTTATATTTTTGTATGGTCATGTCGATGTTGTCATGATGAGTATTTATTGAGTCTGATGAAGAAATATCAAGAAATGAGAAAGTTATAACCAACATTTAGTTTTTGTGAAGAAAATGAGTACTTAACCCATATAATGACCTTCAGCATGATGCTGACCTTTATATTTTAGTATAGTCATGTCGGTGTTGTCATGATGAGTACATACTGAAAGTTTAATGAAGAAATATCACGAAATGAGAAAGTTATAGCCAACGTTAAGTTTACGTGATGGACTGACGGATGGACTGATGAGGAAATCTTCGAAAAGGCGACACAAAAAGGACCATAACTCCGGTGTTACTGGTTCGATCTGGCTGGTTTTCAACTCATCTTATCGTGTTAATGAGGCCAAAGCATAGCATATTCAGAAAATCAAGGGCCATTACTCCGGTGTAAATGGTCCGATCTGGCTGGTTTTCAAACTCGTCCAAGCTTTCATCGATATCAACAATATGGGAAAGTTTGAAAAAGATTGGATGAAAAATGAAGGCCCTATCGCGTTAACGAGGCAAAATATAGCAATTTTAACTAAATCAAGGGCCATAACTCCTGTGTTACTGGTCCGAACTGGCTGGTTTTCGAACTCGTCAAGCTTTCATTGATATCAACAATCTGGTAAAGTTGAAAAAGACCTGGATGAAAAATGAAGGCCCTATCGTGTTAACGAGGCAAAGGTTAACGGATGTACGACGGACAACACACCATCCCATAAGCTCTGCTGGCCTTCGGCCATTAGAGCTAATAACTGTTGTTGACCACCAACAAAACAAAAGATGTACTTAGTGGATCATGCTATTTAGTGGATTATGCTGAAGATGTGTACACAGTTCCATTGTTATAGACCTTATACTTTGGAATTTATTGGCCACAATTAGCGACACAACATAATTCACCCATAAGGGTGTAGTAAAAGTAGACGTTTTAGATAAAATCCAGGCCAGAGTGTACCATGATTTTGTATGTCTTCCTAAACAAGAGATATTATTATATTTTCCGTCGTGGTCTGTTTGCCAGTCTGCATGTTTGTTTTTCGACTTTGGTCTGGCGGTCATGGGTTCATTTCCTAGCAAACAGCAAACTGTTTTATTAAACCGATACAGTAGGCAACTAAATGCTTAAAACGTTTATGAAATGGCATCCTCTTTACCCATTGTCCTGTGATAAAACCTACGGTGTTCCATTTAGGTCAGTGTACTACCGCGCATTGCATTGTAAACGCCATCGTACCATCGACATAGGCCGTCGTGCCATCATGTTTACATGTCTATGCGCGATGGTACGATGACCCTAACAACACACCGTACACACTGGGCCTCAAAACTGTTTGAAACGTTAACTTTTATTTTGTAACAGTCGTTCAGTGAATTTGAATGTTATGCAACGATGCCTAATAGATTTCTAATATAAAGGAACTAAAACATCTCTGGTTATAACTTCGCACTTAATTATCTGTATTCACATATTTATTGCCACATTTCCTTTAACTCTGTTGTGTTATTCTCCTTCAGTAGAAACTTAAAACATGCAACGTAACATATTGAAATATACTGACCACACGAAACTTCAATCCTTTTTCATAAATTATGTTGAGTTATACCGCTTTCAGAAATAATTAACCTGCAACGTTGACAAACGACTACAGGCATATCATGTATTACAAAGGAAAACCTCTCTGATTTATACGAAAATAACGGAACCAATATTAATCTTTTTACAAAATATATTTACACATTCAATCGTTGTTTATATTTACATTTTTTTCTTACCAAACATTTATTACAACAATAAATTAATGACACGTTTACTTTCATCGTGCTTTAGATCTGAAGTAGAAGCAATACAAATAATCAAGCCGCACCTGTTCATCGACCGCATGACCACAGTGAAGCGGCCTGGCATATATGTCAGACTCATCAGCTGATGATGAAGACCAGCCCAGGCGCAGACCCGTCGATATTCAGGATCATAGGCCTGCTGATCCCACAGCTAATCAGCCAAGACCCACCAATGCCCAGCCCAGACCCGTCGATGCCCACCTGTACCCATCCTTGTCAGGCCGGTACCTGTAAATGTTCAGCCCGGACCGATTAATGCCCAACCAGGACCCATCCTTGTCAACCTGGACCCATTAATGCCATGCCTGGACCCATCCTTGTCCAGCCCAGACCCATTAATGCAAGCCTGGACCCATCCTTGTCCAGCCAGCACTCATTAATGTCCAGCTCGGTCCCATCCTTGTCCAGCCAGGACCCATAAATGCCCAGCCTGGACCCATCCTAGTCCAGCCAGGACCCATCCTAGCCCAGCCAGGACCCGTAAATCCCCAGCCCAGCCCCATTAATGCCCAGCTTGGACGGGAGCCAGGACCCATTAATGCCCAGCCAGACCCATCCTTGTCCAGCCTGGACCCATTAATTCACATCCAGGACCCATCCTTGTCCAGCCAGGACCCACGCTAGTCCAGCCAGGATCCGTAAATGCCCAGTCCAGACCCATTAATGCCCAGCCTGGACCTTTCCTTGTCCAGCCAGGACCCATTAATGCCCAGCCCGGACCCATCTTTGTCCATCCTGGACCCATTAATGCACAGCCCGGACCCATCCTGGACCCATTAATGCTCACCCCGTAAATGCCCAGTGCGGACCGCTGCTGGTCAGCAAGATGTCGACATAGGAAGGAGGAGGAGAAAGAAACTCTGGCTGAACTGATTCGAAAACCAGAAAAAATCCCAAAAATCCTGAGGGAGCTGGGCATTTCTAGCAGGTCGGATGAAGACTAGATATTGATGTGTTGTTTCTCAGTTTATTTGTTGTGTATAAATAAATGGCAAACCAGCATATATTTATGTTATTCATCGGCAATAAACATAAACACGTGCCTTTGAAATAAATGTAATCAGCAATATTACATGACTGATCTGTTGAACTGAAATACTTATTGGCAATTAAATAGTATCTAATTTAAAAAGCACAACATTAAATGATTTTGTTAAATACTGATACTCATGATGATTAAATCACGTGATTGTTTTTTCTTTATTGAAACGGATCCATACCTCAAAGGCCAATGTGACCATTTAGGATCAATGCCTTTGCAGATAGCCGACATCAGTTTTTTTGACATTGAAGACACAAGCATTTTAACATAAATACGTTATTTATCTGTAAAACAGCTTTATGGTAAATAAAAGAAATAATATGTTTAAATCAAAATTAAGACATTCTAAATGCTTTATAACAAATAATGAGGCTCATTGAAATCATTTGCGATTTCCTAATTTTCTACTGTCCGAGTAACAAGAAATATCTAAACATTCCGTTGCAAATGATACGTATGTTATGTAAGTGTAAATGCTGAAAAGCCTTTGGTTTTGCTCGAAACAGTCGGTGGTACTAACACTATTTGAATTGGTACTAACACTATTTGAATGAAACCGTATAGGAGTATGCATGTATATATCACTCTTTTCTGTTGCATACTCCTGCAATGGTCAAGTCAGAGCTGAACAGCAAAGATGATATTGAAGGAAGCATTGTTCTGTCTGAAATGTTTTAAATTGAGAGATTTAATGAATCTTGATATGGGTGTATGAGTATGTTTCTTCATATGAAGGGATGCATATATATTTCATGAAGTAGATATCAAGTTTATAAAATAAATACAAAGTAAAACTAGAAATGTGCCGTCGGACATAATTGTACTCACATATATTTTAGCGCTCTATTTTATTTTAAACTGAGATGTGCATAAACAATTTCAAAACAAACCCATTGAAGCAAAATATACATTTGTGCCAAGAAAGTTGATATATGACGTCTTAAATAACCAAAGGCCATATCTCCTGTAATATAGCTGCAAAGTAACAGTAACCTTGACTCAGAGTAACCTTAACAACAAATATGTTTTAACCCAAAATTGGTGGGACTTGTATAGGCATCTCCGTGTGAATATGACTTTATTGCCAAATATCTTTTTGATCCAATCATTCATTGCTAAGTTACAACCAGAACACAAGCTTTACCTTTAAGCTTTGCTGCGACATTAAACCCAATTTGGCGGGATTTGTACGCGACACTCTGTCTTTATATTTTGAACCTTTCTGCCCAATTTTCTTTTATTAAATTATTCATTGCAGAGGTATGGCCTGTACATGAAACGGTTTGTTGGTGAGTGGGTGTTTGTTGATTAAATCGAGTAACATAATTTTCGGC